>OVBA01004366.1:0-23779 GCA_900406435.1 Lepidium aucheri | reverse complement strand
GCTTATAAAAATTTATAAGGCTTTATAAAAGACCTTATAAAATTTATAAGGCTTTATAAGAGACGTTATAAAATTTATAAGGCTTTATAAAGCCTTATAAAATTTATAAGGCTTTATAAGAGATCTTATAAAATTTATAAGGTGTTTATAAAAAATTTATAACGTATTTATCAAAATTTATAAGAGAGCTTATAAAATTTATAAGGTGTTTATAAAAAATTTATAAGGTGTTTATAAAAATTTATAAGGCATTTATAAAAATTTATAAGGTGTTTATAAAAATTTTGTCAAGGGTATAATAGAATTTTAATATGTTTCCTTAGTTTATAAAAAATGTCAAGGGGTGTTTTTGAAAAGGAGTACACTAAAAAGGGCATTTCTCAAAATTTCTCAGAACTAATATCAACTTTCACGTTTTCAAAAACTAAAAGTTATATTAGTTATATTAAATATCAGTTTTGTCAATCTACAAATACATACTAATAAGATGATTGTACATACATTTATATTAGTATATATTTGCTTAAAATAGTATATAATTAATTAAAATATTAATAAATAAAAATATATGTCAAATTGATACAATAAAACAAAAATATGCATGAATCTACAAACTTAAATGAATACGAGTTTAAAACTATATATATATATATATATATATTATATTTTATACTTGATAAATTACTTATGATATTAATAAATAAAAATATTTGTTCTATCGATAATGTATAACACAGCAAAATTAAACAATTCTTAAAACCTAAATGAATACGGGGTCAAAACCCTAAATAAATACGGGTCTAAAAATTAAGTTATAAACGAGTCTAAAACATAAATAAACATGAGTCAAAACGTAAATAACACGAGTCAAAAAAATTTATATGTAAAATTGCAATGCTTCAAAATTTAAGTAAACAGAAATAAAAATATATTTCGTATACAACCGATATTGGTGATCACTATAAATTTATTTTTAATATATCAAATATATATAATTAAGTAATTAATAAATTTACACATACAAACTAAACCATAAATAAATAAATAAAAAAAACAAATATTACCTAACTCGTGCATAGCACGAGACATCATCTAGTATGTTTATAAATTTTAACTTAATAAATTTTATAATTAAAAATATTTTTTTGAAAGGAATCCCAAGTGGGAGATTATATCATTGGGACCCCAAAAAAATTAAAATTCATACTAGAGTTTTTTAACTTTTAAAAAAGTATTGTTTACATTAAAAAATATTAAGAACCCCTAATAAAATTCTAATGGTTGGAGGTTGCCTCAAACCTCCATAAACCTAGGCATGGCAGTGGAGTGACATAAGCTTCGACTCCAGCACCGAATCTTGATCCATAAAGTTTACGAGAATGATTGTCCGAAAATGGATGTTTGAGTAACGAGAGATATAAGTGATTTTGAGTATATGATTATAATAAGCGTCCTACTTTATTATACATACACAGAAAATAGTTTGGCCTTTATTGACATGGAACTTAGTGGTGAATTGTCATTTTCTTACCTTTATTGGTCTGTGTAGTTTTAACAGAGAAAAGTAGTTTTTCTTTTTATAAAATCAGAGAAAAGTAGCTGTTATAATCAATCCATATTAATGCAATTTTCACATTTTCTCCACACGATTAAACGATCTGAGTAGCTCTGAATATGAATTTGGATGGGGACAGGTCGTGACCTTTTAGCTTATTGTTCTCCACATGGGTTTACTGTTCTTATCTTGGTGTCTTGCATTGTTATAGAATGGGCTTGTTTCAAAGCTGTCATTTAGCCCAAGACATAAATACCAATTTTCCTAATATATTTGTTATGATAAAGTTACGTAAATTCTAATACTTCTCGCGGTATATTTGTTACAAATTTACCAACAAATGATCTGCTTTAACAGTAAAGCTAGAAACCAGACGAATGCGCTAATTCCTCAAGTTTATTTTGTAGTACAATTGTATCTTAAGACTCTCAACTAGATATCTTTGAAGTACAAATTTATACTCTAAAATAAAGACAGAATTATCGCATTATTGTTGTAAGAATGTACATTGTACTACAAACCAAACTCCAACCCAAAAAAACAAAACCCTTATAAATTATCCCACACACAACACACAATAACCAATCTCACGTTTCACGTTAAGAATATCTCTAAACAATGAACGGTATGAGTGGCTCTTCTTCGGCGGCTCCGGCACCTTCACCGTCGTCTTTCTTTCATCATCGCCGTCATGGTGGCATGATGCATATGACTTTCTTTTGGGGAAAAAACACGGAGGTTCTATTCGATGGCTGGCCAGGGACAAGTTTGACTATGTATTGGGTCTGTCTCGCCTCCATATTCGTTATTTCCGCTGTCTCGGAGTGGCTATCACGATGCGGTTTCATGAAATCCGGTCCGGCTAGCTTTGGTGGCGGGCTTATTCAGACGGTGGTTTACACCGTGAGAGCTGGCTTGTCTTATCTAGTCATGTTGGCTGTAATGTCGTTCAATGGAGGAGTCTTCTTGGCTGCTATGGCTGGTTTTGGATTAGGGTTTCTGCTTTTTGGAAGTAGAGTTCTTAGGGATACTGGTAATAACAATCACACCGAGGTTCAATCGCATTGTTGATTATTTTGTATGATGCTTTTGGATCTTCATCTCTTTCTTTCTTTCTGTTTTGGTTATTTCTGTTGAAATAATTATATATTTTAGATTAATACAAAATCTTCAATGATTTTAGATTGGTTAGTTAGAGTATGATTAGTTTATATTCTCATTCTTGCCTTTTTTATTAAATGAAAGATATTTATAATATATAATTGTTTACGGTCAGTTCAAATAATCACAAAGAAATCATACGTTGATATAATTATTACCTCCATTGTTCCGGACTTTGTCTCGAGGACTCGCTTGGTGTTTGGACCTTGCGTAGTTGTTGTTTGTGACTTTTAATTTCTGAATAATTTTGGGAGGCTTGCTTCCCTTTGAATGATAAATATATATATATATATTACCTCCATCTGGTAGATCCATAAAGGTCTTATTTTTCTGGAGATTAATCGGAGAATTTGATTGATTCCTAGTTGATTTAATTTATAGTTTGATTAAGAAGTTCCGACTCGTAAGGACACAGACTTGGTATCATGCTTTGAATTGAATAATTAAGTATACCTTCCTCTCTTTTTATTCCGTCTTCTTTTTCATTTTTTCTCTTAAGATTCATTGATTTAGATTTTATGAATTGCCAATTATCAAAAGATGTTGAAACAAACGAAACTGGATATAAGCCCGAGAGAACCAATAAATATCGTTGGGCCTATAGGAATAGAAATTTGGTTTGGATCGTCAATTGTTAAAGAAATAATTTGTAGTTTTGGTAAAGAAAAAATGAAATAAATAGTTATGAATTCTAGTTGTGAGGTTGAATGCTGATAACAATTCAGTTGAGTTTATTCTGGGATTTAGATCTCAAGCATCGTTTAATTAATTCCACAATGCTCCGATGTGTATCATGGTTATTTATTGAGAGATTGTTTTATCTCTTGGTGCAATCTTGTGCTTTTCAAATTGTGAGGATATTATCATATGTGTAATAATCTTGATTGATTCTTTACGATGCGTATCTATAATTTTAAATGTTATGATCTCCATTTTTTAGAGTGATTTTTCATTATTCTTATTAATATACAGTGGCAGCTTGTCGTTTATTTATTTCCTATTATACTAATTTACTTTATTTTGGCATAACTAGATTTGATGGTTGGATGTTCACTATGGTCTAGTGGATCCCTAAAGCTCCATTTGATTATACATTCACGATTATGTTTTAGGTGAAAATTAATGGTATTCTAGAAGAATATTAGCAAGAAAACATCCGCAGACCTATTGGGAAAACTATTGGGATGATTATGAGTATTGATGTCCGAAGAGAAAAAATTCAAGTTGACTTTGACTATACAAACCTTTGGTTTTCGAGTCAGATATTGAAGTCATGGAGGATGAGAAAAATCCCAATTCAGGTGATCTACGAGAAGCTGGCTGGTTTTTGCAGGAAATGTAACCGGCTTACTCACGATGACACCACCTAGATTACACCATATGCAGGAAGGTGATAGAAAATCGACCATGAAATGTCAGAGAACACAAGGAATTTTCCATACATGGATTGAAACACCAAAGTCACAATGGTGCTGTCAAAAAAATGATTCAGAGGGGTATTCTGGTAGGAAAAATGATGCTGAAAGAGATCATGAGGTTAACAAGAATAAAGGCATGAGTGCTTTTAGGCATGTGTATAAGAGGATGGTCGTAAAGCAAACGGTGAGGTGCAGGCTGATTCTTCAAATACAAAGAGACATTTGTTGCAAAACAAGATATCAATATTGAAGTCAAAGAGCTCAAGAAAAAAACAACCAAAAATTGGTTTCTCCTTATTATGCGGTCAATAGGTCAGGTGCTAACTTATCCGGATCAAAGAAGACTAAAAAGAGTCAGGTGTTCACAGATAAGAATGAACGGAGTGCTACTAATTTTGGAGAGAGTTTAGAAGCAAATAATCTTGGTAGATCTCATTAGGAGTCATAGGAACAAGCGTAATAGTCTTCCCCTTATAACCAAATGAATGCTTGTTGGTGAAACCATCGTGAATGACTTTTCTATCATACTGCCATGATCTCCCAAGAAAAATACGTCCAGCTTCCATTGGAACAATGTCACAAAGCACCTCATCTTTGTACTTCCCAATGCTAAATGGAACCACAACTTGCTTGGATACTTTGAGTACCCCAAACTCACTCAACCATTGTAGCTTGTATGGTTTTGGATGTCTTTGAGTGGTTAATCCTAACTTCTCCACAAGAGTAGTGCTTGCCATATTCGTGCAATTTCCTCCATCAAGTATAAGACTATACACCTTGTCAAGAACAAGACAACGTGTGTGAAATAAATTTTCACGCTGCACATTCTCCTCTAGATTGCATTGCACTCTCAAAGACCTTCTAGCTACTAAAAGATCCCCTCTGGCTACGGACACCTCAAGCTCATCTTGAGAAGGCATAGAATCTAAAACCTCTTCCTCTTCAGTTTCATACTCTCAGATAGTTTTAAGTATTATGGCCCCTTTTTTGAGCATTTATTAGCATATTTTCCCCTGCCATGGCACTTCAAACATTGTACATCACGGTTCCTTGTAGATGAGGATTCAGTTTTACATTTAACGTCTTGCCGGTTAGGATTTGGCTTCGATTCAAACTTAGGTTTCTGAACAGTTTTGTCTTCATGAGGGTAGGTAGGAAGTTGAGTATTAGAAGTCAAACCATTAGTTTGGCGAGTTTTACCCTTCCTCTTGAGCTGCTGCTCAACCAAGATAGCCTTATGCAACATATCTTCCAACTCCACATAGTGTTGCATTTCTACTCGATATTGGATCTCACGATTCAAACCATTAAGAAATCTGGCCATGGTTACCTCACGTATCTTTGCCTATATTAGCTCGCATCATAAGAATTTCCATCTCCTAGAAGTAATCCTCCACACTACGGTTCCCTTGCACCAATCTCCTAAGTCTTTGATGCAGCTCTCGGTGGTAGTGACTAGGAACAAACCGTCTCCTCATCAACGCTTTCATATCTTCCCAAGTCTCAATGGGTCTTTCTCCGTTCCGTCTCCTGCTTGTCACCACTTGATCCCACCAGTTAATAGCATAATCATAAAACTCAATGGCTGCAACTCGTACCTTTTTGAGCTCAGAATAGTTTTCACAATAAAAAACAAGTTCAACTTTTTTCTCCCACTCGAGATAAGCATCTGGATCGTTCTTTTCTTGAAAAGGTGGAATTTTCAGCTTAAGTCCTCCTAGATTATCATCAGCACAACCTCTTGCTTCCCTAGCACGTCTAGGTCTCCTTCGACTAGAGTTAGATGAGAGCCCACTTTGACCATAGTAGTCAACTTCTTCTCCTTGTCTTTCAGCTCGTGGTGGATCTCTTTGTGCATTAGGCAGCTGAGGTTGTTGCCTAAGTGTTACCTTATTTTTGACTTAATCTATTGCTCATGGACTACCTCCATCTCAATCCTCAACAATCAAGTCATCTCTCCCGTCAAAGCTTGAATTTGGAGATTTGGGACTCCTTGTGCTTGCTCACCCTCTAGGTTGTTATTATTGTCATTTGACATATTTAGAACCTGTAAAAGAAAAGATTTGTTAATAGAAAAATGTCTCACAATCTCTCAAGTGTTTTGTCACACAAGTGTTTCACTCAATTATTTGGCTTTTCTCTTAAATGTTATCACAACCTTACGCCGTTTTCCTCTCTTTGATTCTCAGGATGTTCTTATAGAACTAATCAATCTTTCTTTGATATGTTTTCTCCAAGGGTCACCGGCCTAACAAGTATTCCAACACAGATGTTAGATTTTGGTATAACAAACTTTAACCTTTTCGTTTTTTTGTATAAGATTAAGAATTTCTTTTCTTTTCTTTTTTTTCTTTTTTTCCTTTTTTTGTGATTTAAGAAGAGAACATGAAAGATAGAAGATGAAAAATTAGAAGGTTACAAGTTAGAAGATGAGAAGATAGAAGATGAAAAGTCGACCATAAAATTAGAGGAAATTGTTAAGGAAGTCGACCATAAAATTAGAGATTCTGAGAATCAGATTCTTATTTTGCCTGCCACAGAGACGGAGGCGATATGGACATTATTTATGATGGGCCCCAGGAAACATCCAGGTCTATATGGGATAACTGCCTTATTCTTTCAGAAGTCATGGGCGACGATGAATGCAGATATTACCAAAATGGTCAATGATTTCATGGTGTCAAGTACATTTGAAACATAATTAAAAAAACCAATATTTTCCTAATCCCTAAGGTTTGACGACCGACTCGAGTGGTAAGATTCGACCCATTAGCATATGCAACGTTGGTTATAAAATCATGTCCAAAGTACTTTGTCTTTGATTATAGAAGATTCTCCCAAAGCTTATCTCGTAAACACAATCAATCTTAATTTTAGGGTGAGTTATTTCTGACAATATTCTCATTACTCAGGAAATGTTCCATGCTCTGCGAATAAATAAGGTCATTAAGAGTAAATTCATGGCGATTAAAAAGGATATGAGCAAAACTTATGATATGGTAGAATGGAATTTTGTGGAGAGTCTTTTTAGAAAATTGGGCTTTTATGAAAAATGAATCTAATCCACTATGCTTTGTATTCGCTTTCTCGAATATCTTTTTTATTTATTCGATCACCTTAGGGATCGATTATTCTAAATCTTGGTCAAAGATAGAGAAACCCATTGACCCCGTATTTATTTATTCTCTGCACTAAAGTTTTGATTGTAAAACTAAAGAAGAAGAAAAATAGAAAAAAAATTACTGTCATTTCTATTGCGAGGGAAAGTCCTAGCGTTTTTAATCCACAATTCTAACAGAGAAGAGACCACAATAATTATTAAAATCCTCAAAGATTTTGAGACGATCTCTCAAAAAAAATTAATTTTGATAAATTATCTGTCCAATTTGGACATTTTTCTGAGATGAAAATGTCTCTTATTCATTAAGCATTAGGTATCCATTCTTTGTGAGGAATGGGAACCTATCTAGGAATCCCCGAAAGTCTAGGCGAGGCGAAACTAAGATTTTTGCTTTCATTCAAGAGAATTGCAGGAAAAGATCAATAATTAATTCTCAAAATTCCTATTAAAAAGGGGAAATGAAGTGCTTATAAAGTCAATCCTAACAACACTTCCTACGTATGTTATGTTTTGTTTTAGATTACCAAAATCCACAATCTTGAAGTTTTCTCAATTTTGGTTGAGACATTTTGAGACATCAAAAGATATTTAGAGGGGTATTCTAGTAGGAAAGATGCTGCTGAAAGATATCATGAGGTTAACAAGAATAAAGGGAAGAGTGCTTCTAGGCAGGTGTATAAGTGGATGGTCGTTAAGCAAACGGTCAATGAGGTGCAGGATGATTCTTCAAATCCAAAGAGACGTTTGTTGCAAAACAAGGTCTTAGTATTGGAGTCAAAGATCACAGGAAAAAAAATTCAAGAAGTGGTTTCTCCTTATTATGAGGTCCATAGGTCAGGTGCTAACTTATCCAGATCAAAGAAGACTAAAAGGAGTCCGGTGTTCACAGATAAGAATGAAGGGGGCGCTGTTAATTTTGGAAAGAGTTTAAAGAATAATTTGAAGTTTGTTTTGATAATGATAAGGCTTCAATTCTAGTAAATGAAAAATCTATGAAGAATACTGATCATTAGTTGTGTGATGCGATTTCATAAGCAATTAAGGATACTTCGAAGGATTTCAAAGATGCTAATGGGGTCTCAGGGATTAATGCCAAGTGCTATGACTTTCAGTGAGTTTTGCATCTTTCTGCAATTGTAGCTACAGAACCACCATAGATCTCATGCAAGAAGTTTTCAAAGATTTCAACTCCTCTTCGGGTAGTTAACACAAGGAAAGTGATGAATATCAATATGATTTCACCACGAAGGAAGACACTATCCAAAGTCTAAGGAGGCCATAAAGAGGATGTTGGACAACCTAGTTCTAAATAATTTTGACTATTTATTTATGTTTAAGTTTAAAACTTTATGATAGAATTGTAAAGGTGTTGGCAATAGAATTACAATAAATTCTCTTAGAGAGATCTTGAAAAAACAAAAACTTGATTTTTTTTTCACACACTAAGAACAATTATCTCATTATGAAAAAATTTCAATTGCATGTTGGTTAAGATTATTTAATTACGATTGAATCAAATGGTATTAGTGAAGGATTAGCTTTATTTTATAACAATGCTTTCAATGTCTCACTTAATTAAGAATGTTCGATCCTTGGATTTTCAAGACAAAAATATCCATATCACACTCATCTATGGCAAACCAATTCAATGTAAGAGAATAGAGGTTTGGGAAAGACTCTCTGGGTTCGTTCTTCTTAGAGATTCCCTCTGGTTAAATATGGACGACTTTAATGAATTGGCAGGTGATCATGAAAAATAAGGAGGCAATTAAAGAAGTGCGAATTCTTGGTCATGACGGGGAGTCCGCCATAAAGGGGTTATTCGTTGTAAGCAAGGACATACAGAAATGGGAATTTGCATATTACTTCCCATAGTCCATAGTGGAATCTTTAGATATGATTGGCTCAGATCACAAACCAATTGTATGTAATTTTGGAGATCAAGTTATAAAAAGAGTACTACAATTTATTTTTGATAAAAGGTAGATTAGAAAACCAGGTATTTAAGTGACATTTAATGGGGGATGGAAAGGCGTCTCTTGCAGACCTAGATTGTCCTTTGCAAGGAAGATCTAAAATTACAGAAATAAAATCTAAAGATGGCGAAAAGAGGATATTCCCTTTGGAAAAGCCAAAATAAATAACCTTCAAAGAAAATTGGAGGATTTTGAGAATTCTAATAATTATGGGACTTATGATATTTTAGAAGTCAAAGCAATTATGATAGGCCTATAAGAAGGAAGAACTTTATTAGAAACAAAAAAATGGAATAAATGGTTACAAGAAGATTATTGTACCACAAAATTCTACCATACGCAAAAAAACAAAAAAAAAAGACAAAAAATAAGATTGTTGGCCTATTTAATAAGGATGGGCAATGGATTACTAAGGAAGATAAATTGATTCAGAAATATTTAGGTATTTCTGAGCTATTCTCATCTTCAAATCTCGCATTCTGGAAGGAAATGGTTAAGGAAGTCGACCGCAAAATTACAGATTCTGAGAATCAGATTCTTATTTTTTCTGCCACAGAGATGGAGGCGATATCGAAATTATTTATGATGGGCCCCAGGAAACCTCCCGATCCCAATGGGATGACTACCTTATTTTTTCAATATTCGTGGGAGACGGTGAATGCATATATTACCAACATTTGAAACATAATTAAATAAAACCAATATTTTCCTAATCCCAAAGTTGGACGGCCATCTCGAGTGGTAAAATTTGACCTATTAGCTTATGTGAAGTTTGTTATATGTCCAAAGTACTTTGTTTTTGATTAAAGAAGATTCTCCCAAAACTTATTTCGGAAACACAATTTATCTTCGTTTTTAGGGTGATTTATTTCTGATAATATCCTCATTACTCAGGAAATATTCCATACTCCGCGAACAAATAAGGTCATTAAAAGTAAATTTATGTGTATTAAAATGGATATGAACAAAACTTATTATATAGTAGAATGGAATTTCATGGAGAGTCTTTTAAAAAAATTGGGCTTCCATGAAAAATGGACCCAATCCACTATTTTTTGTATTCGCTCTGTTGTATATCTTTTTTTATTTAATGGATCACCTCGGGGATCGATTATTCCAAATCTTGGCCAAAGATAGAGAAACCCATTTTCCCCGTATTTATTTATTCTCTATACTGAAGTTCTGATTGTAAAACTAAAGAAGACAGAAATAGAAAAAACTATTACTGTCATTTCTATTGCTAGGGAAAGTCCTAGAGTTTTCCATTTAATATTTTCTCACAAATATTTTTTCTTCTGTAAATCTAACAAAGAAGAGATCACAATATTTCTTATAATTCTTAAAGATTATGAGGTGATTTCTAGACAACAAATTAACTTTGATATATCATCGGTCCAATTTGGACATTTTTCTAAGACAAAAATGCCTCATATTCATCAAGCATTAGGAACTCATTCTTTGTGGGGAATGAGAACCTATCTAGGAGTCCCTGAAAGTCTAGGCAGGGCAAAAACTAATGTTTTTGCTTTTATTCAAGAGAAATTACACGAAAAGATCAATAGTTAATTCTCAAAATTCCTATAAAAAGGAGAAAAAAGGTGCTTACAAATTCAATTCTAACAACACTTCCTAGATATGTTATGTCTTGTTTTAGATTACCAAATCCACAATCTTGAAGTTAAATTCATCGATTGCTAAATTTTGGTGGAGAAACTTTAAGACATCAAAAGGTATTCAGAGGGGTATTCTGGTAGGAAAGATGCTGATAAAAGAGATCATGAGGTTAACAAGAATAAAGGCAGGAGTGCTTCTAGATAGGTGTATAAGAGGATGGTCGTTAAGAAAACGATCAATGAGGTGCAGGCTGATTCTTCAAATCCAAAGAGACCTTAGTTGCAAAACAAGGTCTCAGTATTGGAGTCAAAGATCTCAGGAAAAAAAAATCCAAGAAGTGGTTTCTCCTTATTATGCAGTCCATAGGTCAGGTGCTTAGTTATCCGGATCAAAGAAGACTAAAAGGAGTATGGTGTTCACGGATAAGAATAAAAGGAGGGCTGCTAATTTTGGAGAGAGGTTAAAGAAAGCTTTGAAGTTTGATTCAAATAATGATAAGGCTCCAATTGTAGTAAATGAAAAATCTAAGAAGAATACTAATCATTGATTGTCTGATGCAATTTCATCAGCAATTAAGGATAATTCAGAGGATTTCGAGGATGCTAATGGGTCTCAGGGATTAATGCCAAGTGCTATGACTTTCAGCGATTTTTGCATCTTCATGAAATTGGAGCTACAAAACCGCCAGAGATCGGAGGCAAGAAGTTTTCGAAGATCTCAACTCCTCTTTGGATAGTTAACACAAGGAAGGTGATGAATATCAATATGATTTCACCACGAAGGAAGACACCATCCAATGTCAAAGGAGGCTGCAAAGAGCACGTTTGACACTCCAGTTCTAAATAATTTTGATTATTTATTTATGTTTAAGTTTAAAACTTTATAATGGAAAAAAAACAAAAACCTGTCTTTTAGGGAGACATGGAAAAAAACAAAAACGTGACTTTTTGTTTCTTTCACATACTAAGAAAAATTATCTCATTATGGAAAAACTTCAATTGTATTTTGGTTGATATTATTTAATTACGATTGAACCCAATGGTATTAGTGGAGGATTAGCTTTATTTTACAACAATGCTTTCAATATCTCTCTTGATCAATATATCCTTAGATTTTCAAGACAAAAAGATTCATATCACATTTATTTATAGCAAACCAATTCAAAGTAAGAGAATTAAGGTTTGGGAAAGACTCTCTGGTTTGTTCTTCTTAGAAATTCGTCCTGGTAAAATATGGACGACTTTAATGAATTGACAGGTAATCATGAAAAGTAAAAAGACAATTTAAAAAGTACAAACTCTTGGTCCTGACGGAGAGTCCGCCATAATGAGATTATACACTGTAAGCTAAACAAGGCATACAGATATGTGGTTTTACATAATTACTTTCCAAAGTCCACAATAGATATGATTGGCTCATATCACAAACCGATTGTGTGTAATTTTGGAGATTACGTAATAAAAAGAGTACTACAATTTATTTTTGATAAAAGGTAGATTGGAAAACTAGGTATTAAAGTGACCTTTAACGGAGGATGGAATGGGGTCTCTTGCAGACCTAGATTGTCCTTCACAAGGAAGGTCTAAAATTACAGAAATAAAATCTCAAAATGGCGAAAACAAGATATTTCCTCTGGAAAAACCAAAATAAATAATCTTCAAAGGAAATTGGAGGATTTTTGAAAATTCTAATAATTCTGGGACTCATGATATTTTGAATTCAAAGCAGTTGCGACAAGCCTATGAGGCAGGAAGAACTTTATTGGAAACAAAAAAGTTGGAATAAATGGTTACAAGAAGGTGATTGTACTACAAAATTTTACCATGCGCAAACAAAACATAAAAGGACAAAAATAGGATTGCTGGTCTATTCAATAAGAATGGACAATAGATTACTAAGGAAGATGAACTAATTCAATAATATGTTAGGTATTTCTCTTAGCTATTCTCATCTTCAAATCTCGGATTTTGAGAGAAAATGGTTAAGGAAGTCGACCGTAAAATTATAGATTCTGAGAATCAGATTCTTATTTTACCTGCCACAGAGATGGTGGCGATATGGACATTATTATGATGGGTCCCACAAAACTTCAAGGTGTAGGGGAACTGACTGCCTTATTCTTTCAGAAGTCATGGGAGACAGTGAATGCAGATATTGCCAAGATGGTCAATGATTTCACGGTATCAAGTACATTTAAAAAATAATTAAATATAACCAATATTTTCCTAATCCCTAAGGTTGGACGGCCAACTCGAGTGGTAAAATTTGACACATTAGCTTATGCGATGTTGGTTATAAAATTATATCAAAAATACTTTTTCTTTGATTAAAGAAGATTCTCCCAATGCTTATTTTGGAAACACAATATATCTTCATTTTAGGGTGACTTATTTCGGACAAAATCTTCATTGCTCAGGAAATGTTCCATGCTCTGTGAACAAATAAGGTTATTAAGAATAAATTCATGACAATTAAAACGGATATGAGCAAAGCCTATGTTTTGGCAGAATGGAATTTCGTGGAGAGTCTTTGAGGAAATTTGGGCTTCCATGAAAAAATGAATCCAATCCACTATGTTTTGTATTTGCTCTGTCGAGTTTTTTTTATCTAATGGATCACCTCGGGGATTGATTATTCAAAATCTTGGCCATAGATAGAGAAACCCATTATCCTTGTGTTTATTTATTCTCTGCACTGAAGTTCTGATTGCAAAACTAATGAAGACTAAAGTAGATAGAATTATTACTGTCATTTCTATTGCTAGGGAAAGTCCTAGAGTTTTCCATCTATTGTGTGCTCACAAATATCTTTTCTTCTATAAATCTAACAGAGAAGAGAGCACAAAAATTATTAAAATCCTCAAAGATTATGAGGCGATCTCTCGATAACAAATTAACTTTGATAAATCATATGTTCAATTTAAACATTTTTATGAGACGAAAATGCCTCTTATTCATCAAGCATTAGGTATTCATTCTTTGTGAGGAATGAAAACATATCTACGAATCCCCAAAAGTCTAGGGTAGGCAAAAACTAAGGTTTTTGTTTTCATTCAAGAAAAATTACCGAAAATGATCAATAATTAATTCTCAAAATTCCTATAAAAAGGAGGAAAAGAAATCCTTATAATGTCAATCCTAACAACACTTCCTACATATGTTATGTCTTGTTTTAGATTACCAAAATTCACAATCTTGAAGTTAAATTCATCGATTGCTCAATCTTGGTGAATAAATTTTAAGACATGAAAAGGTATTCATTGACTAAAATGGAAAAATTTATGCAACCAAAATCGGAGGGATGACTAGGTTTCAGAGCTTTGGAGGAATTTAATGTTTCTCTTTTAGCCAAACCATTATGACATTTGATTAATTTCCTAGACTCTCTATTTTACAGGGTCATTAAAGGAATATACTTAGATAGGGCTAGTCTCATGGACCTAGTATCTACAAATTCACCATCTTATGGCTCGAGAAGCATCAACTCTACTAGAGCATTAATCGGATTTACATTAATAATTAATAAAATTGGTGAGGAAACAATGATCTCTGTTTGGAATTATCCTTGGATATCAGACGTGATCCCGCACCCAGCCATTGACAGGCCCAGACATTTACCTAGACCTAATAGTATATCAGTTTATTGATCGAACCAAAAGGTCATGGAAAGAGATATTATTATATCAATTTTTATACCCGTTTAATGTCAAATTTATTTGGACTTAGTTATCCCGACCAAGACCATACTATTGGGATTGGTATTTTAAAAAGACTGATCGATATATAGTTAAGTCTGGATACAAGACCGAAGAAGCAAAATCCCAAGTGGTGGACAGATATTGTGGCCCTCATTTCCAAGATCTTCAAGCGCAATCCTGGAAACTTAGATGTCTGTCAAAAATTAAGAAATTAATTTGGTAAGCTATCTCTAATTATGTTGCAGTTAAGGATAATATTAATCATAGAGGTACCAACTGTGATAGATTATGCTGTATATGTGAAGCAGATGGGGAATAGATTAACCATGTTCTCTTTCAATACCATTGGGCATTACAGACAAGAGCTTTATCGAATATCCCATCAGCTACACAAAATTTTTCAAGTTCGTCCATCTGGTCAAATTAAAATTACCTATTTTGGAGAATTTCTGAAAGTGTCGATACTTGAACTTTCTAATGAATTATTTGGAACTTATGGAAGGGACAAAACAAAAAAACATTCTTAAATATTAATTATGATCTAAGATCAATAATTTAGCTACCATAATCCAAAACCACATAATGGTTCTCTGCAAGATCCCATATTTTATCACACCCTAACCTTGGGATCTTGACGCATGATTCTATCTGGCATGAGGTATCTTATCCCTCCTCTACAAATCCTTGCTTCATGGGATGTTGATGCTTTGTCGATTGATCTTAGAAAGCATCAAACTTTGCTCTGAAATTGGATGGTTTTGCTTCCCTGATTCGTTGAAGGATCTTGCTCTGGCGCAATGGGTATTGGGCGTAGTCTCTCTCCTCTTCATGCAGAAGTTGAAGCGATACTTTGGGCTATGGAATGCCTTGAAGTGGAGGTTGCATCAGATTGCTCTGATGTTCTGAAGATTTTCTCGTCCATAAATAAGTGGCCAACTTTGCTCTCTACCTAGAAGAATTTACAAGATTAAAGAGTTATTTCCGTGCTTTTTCTATAAATGTAATTCCTACATCTTTAAATTATAAAGATTATAATATAGCTTGTTGTATTAGAGAATCGTCTTATGGTTTTTGATTTGTAAATACTCCCTAGTTTTGAGTTTCATTAATGAAACCTTTGGGTAACAAAAAAATGTTAGGTTAAAGGCGCTCATAAGAACTATTATTAATATGAAAGAAATTTTTAGGATAAATGTTTTTTTATTTTTTGGAGTTGTTTTATCACTAGTTTGACATTATATTATCTTATATATTTTGTCTTATGATCTAATACAATCGCAAAATAATAGTTATAATCTTATATATCAAAGTGGGAGACATTTTTCTTTTAACCGTATTATAAACTATAGAATAAACTTAACATAGGTTTTATAACAACCCTTAAAACAGGTTTAAGATTGATTTGTTCCAGATTTTTATACCAAAATTCAAAATTAACAAAAATTTAATGGAAAACATATTAGTTTTTGATTCGGTTCTGGTACAGATTTAAATTCGATTTTCCGTATTTATAGATTCAGGAAGCAATTCGTATTTTGTCGGTGTATCTAATTCGGTATTTTTTGTTATTTTAGTTTAAGACTTATCAAATATTTTTATTTTTTGAATAGAGTTTGTTTCAATATAGATCGAGTTCGGGTTTGATTAGTTTTTATATAAAAATTCAAAATAAAAAAAGATTTAGTAGAAATTTTGAAAAAGCTAAAATTTGGTTCTTGGTTTAGGTACATAGATTCATGACTCATTTGAGTATTTTTTTTTTCATGTTCAATTCCTCTAATTTGGATAAATTTTGGTTCGAGTTTCGGGCCTTTAAAACAACATCTCGAAAACAATATTCTAAAATATCAACACAGGTCTAACAACCTAAATGAACACAGTTAAACAAACAATCAAAACACTCCAATCATGCATTATAACATAAGTATAATTCTAATTTAAATATTAAAGCGAGAGGCACTTTAATTTTGGACATGCTATAAACTATAGGATAAAATAAACTTAAGTTCATAACAACTCTTTTTTTTTGTCAACGGTGGATTATATCAATAACAGAATAACACAAAGGTCTATATCAACAACCCTTTAAAAATAGGATAAGGTGGTTTTGTTACAGATTTTTATATAAAAGATCAAATTTAATATAAAAATACTAAAAAAACTAAAATTTAACAAAAAACATTTTGGTTACAAATTCAGTTATTGATTCGATTCCGGTTTGGGTTGAAATTAGTTTTGGTATTTTATCGGGTTTGGTTCAGATTAGATTCTTCTAATTCGGGTTGATTTTGCTTCAAATTTTAGGATATTAGAACAATATTTCGAAAACAATATTCAAAATATCAATATAGATCTAAGAACCAAATGAACATAGGTTAAAAAAAATAATCAAATATCACGTTATTGCATGGATTAAATCCTAGTATATTTTAAAATGTAAAACTTCTAATCATCCATCACGTAATGATGGTTATAAAACTTCCAATAAACGCAAATCTAACAATTGTTGTTCCTTTTTTCCCTGAAAGTTACTTTATTAATCATTAATATCCGACATTACAATGTTATGTAAGAAAGGAGGACAATAATGCATAATGTGCCAATTACAATCTCCAATCAACACTTGCTTAGCTAGTTTATCTGCTGGTTTATTGCTTTGTCTCGTGACATGATTAAACTTGATGTCTTTAAACATTTTGCTCCATTGCTTGATTAAAGAGTATTGATGTTGTAGGCGCAGGTCAGAGTTGGGCGCTTTAATCGCTTGATGTAAGGCTAAGTTATCACCCTCAAATATAACAGATCGAAAACCAAGTCCCCAAGCTGATTGTATAGCCTAAAGTAATGCAGTAGCTTCTGATTCCATACATGTGTAATGTCCAGGAAATCTTCCCATTCCGCAGTTTAGAACATTGCCAAAACGATCCCTAATACACCATCCCAATCCCGATGAATAGTTTTCTTGATGGTGGGAAGCATCGTAGTTACACTTGACCCAATTAGGGGGTGGAGGAATCCATTTTCTAGGTTGTAATTGTAATAAATTTTGGCATATGTGTTCGTCGGTGCCACTAGAGGTTTGAGAGTCTAGCCATTCCTTAACATCTTTGTGACTGAAACGTAATACCTCCGCCTCATTTATTTGTCGGCTATTATAGATAAGGGTGTTGCGGGACTTCCAGATTCTCCATAAAGTCCAAAAAAGAAGTAGATGAAGTGTCTTTGGAAGGTTTGTATCAGAATATATTGTAAATATGTACCTGATTTTATCAGAGAAAGATGTGTGAGGATGCCTGTTGATCTCCATATACGCATAACGTAACCACAACAAAAGAAAGCATGGTCATTGGTTTCTAATTGGTCACAATATCGTAAGCATGAGCTTGGAGTTTGAATATTACGGCGTTGAAGATATCCTGCAATGCCAAGAGCCGAAGATAACAATCGCCACAAGAAGTGTTTGATTTTAGGCGTGACTTGGAGGCTCCACAATGTAGATGTAATGTCTGGGGCTATATCTAGCGGTGCTCGGTATTCATGTAATGTGTTTAAGTGCTCCGAGGCTTTATGATATCCGGATTTAAATGAATAGTGTCCATTCGTTGTGTAATTCCAGACGAATGTATCTTTGGTCGGGTTGGAGGACAAGAATATTTTTAATATGCTTTGGCAATCCATAGGCGCTATGTATGAATCAATCTTGCTTATATCCCATTGTTTTGTGGCTGGATCAATCAGCTCCGCAACTCAAAGATGTGGGTTCACCGGTGGAAAAGTATAGGTGGTCTCGGCGGGGTAGTAGGTATCCAGTTATCATATCCTAAGGATGTAGAGGTACCGTCTCCCACATAGACAAGGAGACCCTCGGAGAGTAATTTTTCCCCATATTGTAGTGACTTCCATCCATACGAAGTGCTATGATGTCGTGTGGGTGTGAATATGTTTCCGTGATTAAAGTAGCGGGCTCGTAGGACCTTGAAAAGATGGCAATCTGGTCGGCGTAGGAGCTTCCAAACATGATTGGCTAACAATGCTTGATTAAACTGTTGTAATTTCTGAAATCCCATGCCTCCTTGTTTCTTAGATGTGCTAAGTTTTCTCCATGACACCAACGGTAGTTTTTTCCTTGTTGCTGTCGAGCCCCACCAGAATCGGGAAATCATCTGATCGACGGAATTACAGACAGAGACCGGGAGCTGAAAACAAGTCATAGAATAGACAGGCATGGCATAGGATACTGCTTTTATTAGTGTCTCCTTCCCTGCAGGGGATAGGAAGCGTATTTGCCAACCGTTTATTTTGCGAGACACATTTTCCTCGATATAGAAAAACATCTCTTTTTATTTTTTCCAAATTGTTCGGGTAGTCCTAGATACGTCCCACCTCCGCCAGTATTCGGAATTTCAAGTGTTGATGTAACTCGATCCCTATTCTCTTGAAATACATGACGTCCAAAAGTCATTGTTGATTTAGTATAATTAATTACCTGTCCAGAAGCAGCTCCATAAATCTCAAAGATGTGTTTTAAGTTTCTCGCACTGTGGGTATCCGCTCGGATAAAGAACAAAGAATCATCCGCAAACAGAAGATGTGAAGTGATCGGACCTCGGTGTACAATTTGAAGGCATTTGATATCACCAGTGGCTTGCGCTTTATTAACTAAAGAACTCAGAACATCCGAGCAAAGAATAAAAAGATAAGGTGATAACGGGTCACCTTGTCTTAGGCCTCGTTTCGGTTTGAAATCACCATGTAGACTACCATTAACCAGGATCGAAAAAGACACTGTCCGAACACAACACATGATCCACTTGATCCAAAGTCCTGAAAAACCCTTCTTATTTAGCACCGCTTCTAAGAAGTTCCATTCGATGCGGTCATACGCCTTACTAATATTTGTTTTCACCGCCATGTAGCTCTTAGAACACCGCCTTTTCGTATTAAGTGCATGAAATGCCTCATGTGCGAGCATAACATTATCAAATCCGTACCGACCAGATATAAAAGCTGCTTGGTTTTCATTAATGATGTCTCCCAAGATGAGTTTAAGACGGGAAACAAAGATCTTGGAGATAACTTTGTAGAGGACAGTGCAGAGAGCAATCGGTCGGAAGTCAGACATAAGCTTTGGACAGTCAATCTTTGGAATAATGCATATGTTCGTTTTGTTCCATCCCTCGGGCATGCATCCAGTATCAAAAAACCGTTGAACATCGGCTGTGATAACAGCACCAATATCCACCCAGTACTGCTGGAAAAAACCGACAGTATAGCCATCATGTCCAGGAGCACGTGTAGCTCCTATACTTGAGATTGCATTAATGACTTCCTCTCGAGTTACTGGGGACGTTAGTGTGGTGTTCATATCATCAGTCACCACGGAAGAGATTGAGTTGAGGGCAAGAGACATATATCTAGGCTGTGATGAACGGTATAAGCGAGTAAAGTATGATATTGCTTTAGTCGCTATGGCTTCATTACCGAATAAATGCTGCCTAGTAGAGCTTTCAATAGTTGTGATGGTGTTTTGAGCTACTCTATTTTTGGTAGTGGCGTGAAAAAATCGAGTGTTGCGGTCACCAGTTTGTAGCCATTGTATCCTACTCTTTTGAAACCAAAATTCTTCTTCAAATTTATATGTTTGTTGTAACTCTCGTCTCTTCATCGTTACGTACTCCATATCAGCTCGCGGATCATTTTGCAAGTCATCGATCTCACATATTAGGCGAGAGATGAGTTTTGAAGCATTGAAGTGAGTTTCATGTTTCCATCGAGACATGAGTTTTCGACACCGAGCCAAACGTGAGAGAGCAGGTGAGGTCGTATCGTCTATTGTCCATGTTTGTTTAACAATCTCATGCATAGCAAGTTCTTGACACAGACGCTTGTCAAAGTAAAATTGATGCCGACCTATGTCATTGGTGTATCTGATTTTGATAACGCAAGGTCAGTGGTCTGAACCCGTCATAGATAATAACTCCGAAGAGGATGCCGGATATATGGCTCGCCATTCATCATTAGCCATGGCTCTATCAAGCCAACTCTTGACAAGATATTGTCGGTGTTTCCCCGTCCACGTGAGGTTGTTGCCTTTGAAGGGAAGGTCTTGAATGCGACAAGTATTGGTCATTCTACGAAAGTCAGAACATGTCCATTCATCTTAGAGTGGTCCGCCCGTTGTTTCATGAGGGTGTAAGATGGCATTAAAATCTCTGCATAATAACCAAGGTGATGATCGAGTAGTTTATATACGTTCGATTTTTTCCCATAAGTGTTTACGCAAAGCCCTTATCGGGTGGCCATATACGCATGAGAGATAAAAGGAAAAACCTGTTTTATTTATATGACAATCGATCAACCTTACATCAGCGGAAATTACATTAAGAGAAATAGATTGTTTCCATAAGATAACCAAGCCTCCTCCTATACCTAGAGGCGATACACAATACACATTATCATATCCTAGAACAGCCGCTACATCATGAACTACAACATCAGTGTTCTTCATTTCCACCAGAAAAAGTATGTCCGGGGCAATGTTCTTCACTATGCCCTTGAGGCGTCGAACTACCAGGGACCCTTTCAAACCCCGGTAGTTCTAAAATGTTGTATTCATGTCGATCCCGGTGGCTTTTGGCCCACCGTACCTTCACTGGTGTTTGTTGGTGTTGTCTCACCATTAGCTTTTGACGTGCTTGCTTCCTCTTTTGGTTGAAACCAATTAATCACATCCATTGCTTCTGTCTGGCGGCAAATACGTTTAGAAAAGCATTCATCAATATCATCACGGGTTCTTACCTTGCGATAATCTGAACGATGGAGAGTTTTTGGTGCATGGACAACATTGAGACCATCCTCTGTTTGTGTTTTACGTTTCTTTTCAGAGGGAGATTCTGTGTGTGTGGAGGCAAAGGTATGGTCCTCTTGAGCCGGTTCAGGACCACCGGTAGGAGCCTCAGTATTTGTCTCCATTGTCGGGTTTGTAGAGTCAAGGTTAGGATCATCATCATCATCCTCATTTCCGTCATCATCTTCATCGTTAGAAGGCATTGGTGTAAGCATCTCACAGTTGAATTCATAATGAGTCATTGATCCACAATGACCACAATAGTTACGCAGTTTCTCAAAGACAAAAGTGAGAGAAACTAAGTCACCACCGAATCGAAACATTTTCTCAAAGCGAAGCGGTTCACGGCCATCCCAGAGAATGCGAACACGAACGTATTCTACCATAGAGGCTCTATCTCCGGCGAAATTGGTCTCGACAAAGGATCCAATGCTTTGGGCGATGTAAGTGAGCATTCGAAGAGACAGATACTGTAAAAGGATTCCCCTTATTTGAACCCAGAAAGGGATCCAAAGGGCATCATTCTCACCAATGTTTGGTCTCCAACGATCAACACTCAACATCCAATTGTTGAAGGACCACGGCCCATGAGAGAGCACCGTGTTGATGAGATCGTCGTTAGGGAAGAGGAATTGCAGAGTCTTGTTGGGGAGGATTCGACTAGAAGCCGATGTGCTAACACTCCAGAGACGCGGAAGGATATTAACCATCGCTCTCAAATTTTGTTTACGAGGGTTCATGGGTCGAACCAGAATACTATAACGATTACTCGAAAGCGCTTCATTGCAGAGTGAATCCGGAAGATCGATCACCGGTCCAGAGTATTGAGTGAGATTCCTTGAAGTTGTTTCTTGAGATTGTCAGCCATGGGTATTGATTTGTAGATGACACTCCAATAATGATACGCAGATTGGAGACAAGCCCTGGGTTTATATAGATTGGAATCTATGAAGCCAGACAGAACCGTTAAACGGGAAGTTTTCGTGGCGGTTACAGATACCAAAAGGTCGGGATCAATAACCGTCGATCTCTTTCTCTTGAGTTTTTCTCTCTCATTTTTTCCCAAAAATAAAAAATCAAAAAAAATCAAAAAAATTTTTTTAAAAAATCAAAAAAAAATTAAAAAAAATCAAAAAAATAAAAAATCAAAAAAAACAAAAAAAATCAAAGAAATAAAAAATATATAAAAATATATAAAAAATATAAAAAAAATAAAAAAAACATAAAAAAATAAGAATAATAAAAATAATAACAATTGTTGTTCCAATCACCCATATTATATTACCAAATATAAAATAAAAATTTATTTTTTATCAGTTAGAGATACGAAAACTAATTCATGTTCAAATCATATTACATGAAACTATACGATAATTTGGAGTCATTCCAGTTATGAAAACAACAAAAGTGAGTAACCATTTGAACAAATACTTAAAATCGATCTTTACTTGATAACAAACGAATAATTTGATCCCGAATTGACATATTATATAGTAACCAATTTTGTTAATTAGGGACCACAAAATCGAAACATCTCATCTAAAAAAACTTAAAAAATGAAATGAATGTGTGTAGAAGCAAAGGGAAAAGGGAAAGAAAAATGTAATATTCGTGGGTGTCGAAGTCATACGGCTCATATCCAATACATGAATTGTTTTTGTACTCCATAAAATTTAAAATGTATTCCATAAAGTTAC
This sequence comes from Lepidium aucheri, assembly GCA_900406435.1. Taxonomy (NCBI): domain Eukaryota; kingdom Viridiplantae; phylum Streptophyta; class Magnoliopsida; order Brassicales; family Brassicaceae; genus Lepidium; species Lepidium aucheri. The sequence goes on along the minus strand of OVBA01004366.1, from coordinate 693 downwards.
TACTTTATAGATACATTTAGGCATATGTAAAACGTGGAAAAACGGCCGAAACCTACATAAACTTTTGACGTCGTGCCAATTCATATATCAATTTGGGTGTCAGACTTAAACTTAAGTTTATTGATAAAAATTATAAATTTCATACACGAACTATTATTTTTCGGCCAAAATCAATGTTGACCGTTATCTCCGTTAATCAACCGTTAACGTGACACGTGTACGGCTGAACACGTGACATGTGTACGGTCAAATAAATTTTATTAAAATAAATTTAAAATAAATTAAAATAAATTAAAATAAATTAAGATAAATTATAATAAATTGTAATAAATTAAAATAAATTGAAATAAATTATTTTAAATTAAAAATAAATTGAAATAAATTATAGTAAATTATAATAAATTAAGATACATTATAGTAAATTATAATAAATTATTTTAAATTGAAAATAAATTATTTAAATTGAAGATAAAATGAAATAAATTACCTAAAATAGAATAAAATAAAATAAATACATTAAATAAATACATAAAATAAAGAAAAATAAAGNATAAAATAAAGAAAAATAAAGAAAAAGTATAATAAATTAAAATAAATTAAAATAATTTGTGATAAACTAAAATTTTGACGTTTTAGTAAGTTTGTTGTTGAAAATTTTGAAAATTGAATATCAAAAAGTGGAAGAAGTATAGC
>OVBA01004365.1:0-23785 GCA_900406435.1 Lepidium aucheri | reverse complement strand
ATTCCTTGTTCTCTTGGCAAGTTGAAGTTTGGTGATGCATTGTGTGACACTAGTGCAAGTGTTAGTGTGATCTCGTTGGAGACAATGAGGGAGCTTGGTATCGAGCTTATGTAGGAGCATACCTCCTCCATTTCGTTTGGTGATGCCACTTCTAAGAGCCCAAGAGGCAGGTTAGCTGATTTTACAGTTATTGTGAGAAATTGCAAGGTTCTAACTGATTTTACGGTTGTTGAGATGGCTAAGGAAGGAGTTGTGCCCATTCTATTGGGTCGACCATTCTTGAGTACTGTTGGGGCAAGGATTGACTTTCCCAACCAGAGAGTGGTGCTTGAAAACGTTGATAAAGGAGTCTCCTATCCTATTAGAAAATTGACTAAGAACCTATGTGGTGTGATAAGGAGTTGTTGAGAATGAGAAAATTGAGGTTGTGAATTTGATCAACACAAATTTGGAGTATGAGGAACCAGAGTATTGGTCATCGAATGAGGAGTATGAGATCTATCATGAGCAAGGAGGAGAATCGGCTAAATATGATGATGACAGTATCCTTATTGAGAAACCCGATGAATACTATGAGAATATACTTCAGAATTTGTATTTGAATATTTTTTGAGGAAGACTTAATCTTGAATCTCCTGGACAATATTCGATGAAGCAATTGAAGCCTGATGGAACTGTAGTGTTGTTGGACACAACAGGTGTTGAATTCCACAGGAAAGATGAACAACTCAATGAGTTCATCAAGGATGAGATGAAAACCAAGGGAGTAATCATTCCTCCCAAGGATGATTTAGCCAATTAGGTGGCACTCTAGTCAGGCTATTTGCTTTAAACAAGCGCTGAGTGGGAGGCAACCCACTAATAGGTAGTTTTTATTTTCATAATTTTTCTGTTTTAGTTTAATTTTTGGTTTTGTTTTGAGTTTGTTTTAGGTAAGAAAAAAACGGACAAAGGGGCATTAATATATCGATCCACTCAGCGATCGATCAATCAATGGTGCTTTAAGGGTTTACGCTTGATCTAGTGATCGATTTACACACATGTGATCGATCGATCATCGAAGAAAAAGGTAATACGCTCGATCTTGTGATCGACCTCATCAGGAGGATTGATCGATCAAACATGAAAGGAGAGGAATGCTTGATCTGTTGATCGACCTGCAGACAAGCAATCGATCGATCGACGGGGATCAAGGACGTACGCTCGATCTATTGATCGACCCGCACAGTCCTGATCGACCGATCAGCGTGTTTTAAGAGGTACGATCGATCGAGCAATGACTTGATCGATTGACCACCGGGAAAGGTAAGTCTTTATAACGAGAAAATACGGGTTTCGTTCAAAATATTTTCTTTTGCGGGTTTTAGGCGATTTTTAGGCGAAAAAATTAAAAATCCTCTATTTTCCTCGATTCTTAACCGTTTTCTTCGATTCAAAGGCCTAACCTGATCGAAATTTGATCCTCTATCCAATTATCTATTCATCTTATTCGATTGGCAAAGGTATGACTTCTAAATTATCGATTTAAAAGTGACAAAAGTTGGTGAGATTTTTGGGAATTCTAGATTTTGATTATTATTGCTCAATTATGTTAATCCAAGATGTAGTCATGATTATATGATGATTTTGATCAGTCTTACCGATAAAATTGTTAGATTCTTGCCTAGAAATCGGTTGTTAGGTTGTTGGAGAATTTTGATGAATTTTGGATTTTCGGTATGGAATTGTGAATTTGTGTTGTTGATTGAAGCATTGCTAGATGATTTAGATGTTCTATGACTAATTTAGTAATTGATTTCTCATAATTCTCATTTGGATTCCATATTTTCGATTTTCTAAAATTTTTGAGTATATTGACTTTTCTCGGTTTTGTTTGATCGATCTGTGCAGATCATGGGTAGAACTCGCGAGGGAAAGCGACCTTCTAGTAAGGTTAGACGTTCAGTGAACATAGAGGCATGAAAGTCTTCGAATCCCCAAGTGTTCGAGCGAACATGTTTACCTTGGCCTAGATTGGATAATGAGCCTTTGAGAGGAATTTCAGCAATAGATCAGACCCGTCGTTGTTGAAGAACAACAATGATTACAGGAAGAGGACCGAGGATTCAAGATGAGAGAGTTTCCATTGTGTATTTTATGATCAGTTGTTGAGGAACACGCTTGTCCCGACCAAGTTTTTGTGTCCGACGACATTGAGAATGCTTGGTATTCTCGATGATATGATGGGTATGCTCGAGAGATTAGGCCATGTACCTTCATGGCCAAGCCACAACTGCTGTACTCGGAGGCAATCCGTCAGTTCTTGGCCTCCTGTGATCTTCATCTCGCAGCCGACCCACATTCTCCTTTGTAAGCAGTTTATATGTCATTTATGTACTGTGGTATTCGCTACCATTTGACCGTTCAGCATATTTGCCAAATCTATGGGTTCCTCGAGGAAACCAATAGTCAGCTACCTTCTTGTCAAGGTTCTCTTCTTAGTGCTCTTTGGGATATTTTGGCTGATGGTGCATTTCAGGGCATATATTGGAAGCTCACATTCATCCAACATCCTGCGATTCGGATTGTGGCCAAGATGTTAGGTTCGACGATTTTTTGTTAGGAGATCAACCCTTTCTTGACCAAGCCATAGTTAGAGATCCTCCATCATGCTTTGTATCCTGCGATACCAAACTTGTACGGTTCTGCACCTACTCCTGATGTTGGTCCTTGTGACATCAACTGGGGATATGTGTTTGCGAAGCTTCTTCCCAAACGTTGTTTCAGAGGCACTCCGAGTCAGCCAATCACCGAGATGATAGGTAGTCTCTTGACCCTCATGTTTGAGTACTTGCACCTGGATCTTAGCAACACAGTGAAGAATGAGAGGATAGCATATGTTGATAATCGGGTCTTGACCAACTTCACCTACATTACCGAGCATACAAAATGGAGGTATTTTACTAGAGATGTTGAACCTTACCTTTGCTCTTTGCCTACACCTGCGATTACATAACTCACCTGTAGAGAGAATGTAATTCTCGAGCCGTACATTGCACATCCTGAGATTGCAGTGCGAGAGAGAGCAGCCTCAGCCTCAGCGACGAGCTCCATGGAGATGTTCGTCGACCGCAGCTCCAGCACCTACACAGCCGCAGCCCAACGTTGCTCAGACACTCAAGCATCATATTCCAGAGTACAGTGCAGAGTATGATATCCCTTTTTTCTCTGATGACTTTATTGAGCAACAGTATCGACGTTGGCACTATGGGACAGAGCAGAGGAAGCATACAATGAGGAGACGCCTTTGGGAGGCACTTAGAAGGATATCGATTGCTTTTTGTATGAGTGCACTTGCTGTGGATCAGCCAGAGAGTAGAATGAGAGCTGATGCTCGTCGATCAGATGTTGCTGGATATCAATCTGAGGCTGATTCTGAAGAAACAGAGGATCAACCACTTGAGAAGCACCTTCCTCGTCGACGTAGGCGAGCACCAGAAGACCGACAGAGCCAAAGCCCTGAGTGATCGATTTTTCTTACCCTTTTTTCTTTCTTTATTTTTGATTTTTTTCTGCTTTGTTACTTTTTATGCGTAAGTCGTGATCTCTTCTAGCTTGTTTACACACCAGAGGTGGTGTGAAGTATGTCTGAGGGAGATGCACTTGCTGTGACTAACATCTTTTTGATTTGTTTTGTTTCTTTTTAGTTGTTATGTTCAGATTTTAACTCTATCTATGATATGCTTTTGAGCTTTTGAAATCTGTTGTCTAAGGAACCATGATTTTTGAGGATTGTTGCATCATTATGCTTTTAGATCGTTGATATGCACTTGTTGGGAATCAATTGGCTATTGGAAAACCTAGAGACAAAGCCTCTTCTCAATGACATATTGATTTTCAGGTTTTCGAAGAAACTATGCCGATTTTAACTTTAACCTGACTTAATTTTCTTGACAAGGGGCTTGGTATGCATTGGATCAGATTCCTCGCTTTAGTCCTGAAAAACTTATATGTGTGAGTATTTTTCCCCTCTCTTAGATATTCGAATGTTTTAAGATTATGATGTAACTATAAAACAAAGTTGAAGCATAGTAAAAGATGGCCAAGGATCGAAAATTTTGTTCCAGTGAAGCCACTTTTGCTTTCATTCTTTGAGTTGGTAAAGAACCAACCAGTTGAAAAAATAAAATGATACCCTAGATAAGTAGGTAGATATCTAGTTGGACAGCCAATAAAAAAATAAAATGATAACCTAGGTAAGTAGGGAAAGATTGGCTGAGCAGTCGAATGAAAATAAAATAAAATGATACCTTAGGAAAAATAAACTGCAAATAAATGGAATGAGAGGAAAGGTACTATAGGAAGATAGTCTTGTGTTCAGGTAAAGGCTGATGATGAGTCCATGTGTTCATTGATCGATACTTTCCTTGATGAGACAACACTTAGATGATTAGGAAGTCGGTATGGTGAATTTGGGTATTTTGATATCGATTGTGGAGTCTAATTGGCAAGAAGCTAAATCTGGGGGAAGTACAAGGTGGTCTCGATACCAACAGGTAAGTGTCTATTGGTTCATATGAAGTGTATTGTGCAATGTCTGATGACGAATAAGTTCCTTGAGGGAATTTTCTCTTTGTTCTTTTCTTTCTTTGCTTGAGGACAAGCAAGAAGCTAAGTATGGGAGAATTGATATACCTCTATTTTACAGGTTTTGAGCTCATTAACATGCCTATTTTAGAGTTTTTGTTTGTGTTTTGTGTCACTTTCAGGTGGAAAATGTTGGAACTTTGATAATTTGCATTGGAGTTTCGCTTGGATGATTTTGGAGCATTACTTGAAGTTTCACGAATATAGCCTATGATTGATCAATCAAGCTTTCTTGCCAGATCATTGTTCGACCGCACGATCGACCTGCTTAATTGGAAGATCGATCACATAAGTTAGTGATCGATCGATCAACGAGCATGCAAAGAAAATACCTAAGTTTCCTTTGAGAGTTATTCAGCAAGCTTGAGAGAGAGAGAATTCAATATTGAGAAGAATCTCTAAACTCCCTCTTTATATTTTTATGCAATTTCAGTTTATTTTCATTATGTCTTTTGTTTCAATCCAAATCATGTTTGAGTAGTTCACCAATCATGTTTAGGGTTTCTAGGGATTTAGGAATCGATGATAAGGGACAAATAGAATTGAATTCAATAAGAGTATTCTCCATCTAATTTTTGTGCTTAATGCTTAGAGTAGCCTGATCAACTAATCTATGAACCTAGGTTGTTAGCACTCCAAAAGCTTGCTAGGAATCTAAACTAGATTAGATGAGTAATCAATCCTAGACCGCGATAGCTGATATTTAGGTTTATTGTGGATAGTTGAACCTACTTGTTTAATGCCTATTCGTAATTTGGAACCAATGAGAGTTAATACCTCTAGATTATTGAGTGGAGTCTCAAGTACTACGAGAGTAGGCTTGTTATACCTTTCTGTTCAAGTCGAGAATTGAGCTTAAATATTGTTCTGAATATTTTCCCTTGTTAGATTTCTACTTCCTGGTGCCTTTTATAATATAGTTTACATCGTTTATGTTGCTAGTTAATCACCAAAATCTGATTAGTATAACTTGAGAAATATAAACGATAGTCAATAGTGCAACACTTGGTTCTTCGTGGATACAATCCTTAAGTACTACTACTTCATTATTGTGCACTTGCAGTAGATAGCTTTAGGTTAAAACCTGATCCGCATCATCGACACAGACTCACCACTTCTCTAGTTCTTTTTGGGATGACTACCAGATTGGCTAGAAATTCTAGATATTGAACTTTGGCAATGGATCTGATTTAATTAGCTTTTTAACCTCGTCAATTACAGCATTTGTTCTTTCCAGCTGTAGCTTCCTTTATTTTGCTGAATCGGCTTGTATGTCGGATTGACATTCAACCTGTGATTGTAATCTCTAGGTTGATTCCGGGTATGTCACTTGCTGTCCATACGAACATTGTCATGTTCTTCTCCAGGAGTTGAATCCATGTGTCTTTGATCAGTTTACTCAAGTCGACCATGATGTTCACGCACTTTGAGGAATTTGTCAAGTCAATGTTAACGAGTTCTATAGTTTCTGCTATTTCAGGAGCAGAAGGTTCTGATAACGCTTTGCTTCCTACTGATGCTGTGATCATGCATGACCTATTTTGTAACTTTAACTCTGCGATGAACCAAGTTCTAGACATATTTTGATCTCATCTAAGTGTATAAACTCCTTAACTTGTTGGAATTTTAACATATTGACGATAGCTACATGGAATGGCTTTCATCGCTTGTATCGAGGCCGTTCCTAGGATTATGTTTTAGATTGGTGGTTTATCTACAACAAGTAACTTGATCCATCGTGTAATTCCTGCAACTCCAAATGCTAGTTTCACTGTTCCGATTGTGTTGATTATGATTCCATTGAATGCGGTCAAAGTTTTGTCCAAGGGTTTGAGTTGAGCATTTAACAATGCCATCTTATCTAATATCTCCTTGGAGATCAAATCTACAGAACTTCCAGTGTCGATAAGAATTCCTGAGACATCACAGTCGGCAACTCGAAGTTTGACGACTATCAAATCATTGTGCAGAAAACTAACTCCTTTAACATCCCCAGCTGTGAATGTTACTTCTGAGTTTATAGTCCTATACTTTCCCCTGTTGGTTCTATGTTAACTAAAGCGACAAGTTTCCATTCTTACTTCTTGATTGAATGGATAGTATCATCGCAGAACTGTAATCCACCCATGATTACGCTAACAAGAACTCGCAAGTCACCAAACTTGGTGGTGTCCTTTATCAATTTTTGTCGCTTGGCTTTTTTTGAGGTGTTGCTACTCGTATTTGCTGCCTTGAAAGCTGCTTCACGCAACTCGGCTTCTTTCCGTTTTTGTACCTTAAACTTCCGAGTTTCTTCCTCAGAGACCGTCAATTCTCCCTTACTGAATTTTTCGGCATGAAACTCTCGTAGTTGCTTGCACTTTGAAGTCGAATGGCCTGATTTGTTGTGAAATGCCTATTACTCGCCTCGGTTGTAGGTGTTATTGAATGACTTTCCACGAGGGTTACTACTTTCTGACTTGAAAAGCTATTGTCGAGGTTGTTTTTCCTCTATTATGCTGTCTCGGCTTATAGTGCCTTTCTTTTGGCTCCTTTGTTCTTGAGTTGCGTTGAGTTTCTTGGTTTTGAGAAAGGATTTGCTTTTCTTCCATGTAATCCGCGTGTATTGCTGCTCTACAGAGAGCATCCGAGATCATATTGGGTTGATTTACAAAAATGACTTGTTTGAGAGCTTCATCGGTTACCATCCCGGTTCGGAGAGCTTCAATGGCCATATCGTCACTACTTTAGCCTTTGTCAGGATTTCTTTGAAGGGCCCGAGGTACGACTTCAGGGGCTCGTCAAAACCTTGCCTCAAGGATCTCAACTCTGCTGATGAAGTATCCTGGTTAACAAATAGGGCATACTTCTTCATGAAAAACTCGGCAAGTTGGTTGAAGCTATAGATTGACCCAGCTGGCAACTTGGTGAACCATACTAAAGCGTCGCCGGTCAAGTTCTCAGCGAAGAGCCTACAGTAAGCTGCGTCTTTGTGATCAAAGCTATAGTTGGTCCTGTTCATCATGATGTTGAAGGCACTCATAAACTCTACTAGATCCGAGTTTCTGTCGTATAAAGGGCATCAAAGTCGTAACCCTCTGTTTACCGAGACTCTTCTCAATCTCGGCGCAAACGGCAAATTTTGAGCTTGAGATAGGATTCTTCCTATCTTGGGTGTCAAGCTGGTAGCTTGATGGAACTTTGATCTCATGTCGTCCATCATCCTTAGTACGGTTGCCGCGTCCAAAGTCGTCGGGACATGCTATCCAGGCATGCTTTGCATCAAAGAGTGTTCTGGTACTGAGACATTTGCTGGTTGCGGACTCGGTGCTCTTCTGAATAGGTTCCTTTGTATGCTGGCCAGCACTTTCCTGTGCAGCTACGTAGTCGGAAGACTACTCTCGGTCATCCGAGATTTGATCCTACCAAACCTTTCAGCATTTCTTCAATCAAAACCTTCATACTTTGTGACCAGGTTGCGCACTTAAGTTTCAATCAACGGTGATCCTGGAGTTAATGCGGAAATATTAGTAGCATCGTTAGTTTCTTCATGATTCTCCTCTTGCGTTCGAGTTGAATTCAAAAATGACCCATTAGTTAGATCAATGTGCTCTTGAGGGTGAGATTCCCTCTGTTCTAGTAAGTTGATGTTGACTTCGCCTTCGACCATCTTTTCCTGTAGAGAATTTTCTTTTGTTTTTGTGAAGATGTCCTTTGATGTTTTCCCCAAAGACGATGCCAACTGTAGGAACCGAGTCTAGCACAAAGGGTATATAATCCAAGGTTTCTGACTAAAAGGGGCGAAGATTGGGAAAAGACACTTATGAGATGGATTTGGAACAAAAGAAGTTGAATCCTAAACGAGTAAGATGATTGCCGAGTAGAGAGTTCTTTATTAGCTAAATGTATGTCAAAAAGTTGATCCCTTTTTTGAAGGATTTGCTCCTCTATTTATAAATTATATAGGCGGTTATAGAGTAGATATAATAAAGCAAGATTTACAATTCTCTTGATAAGATCGTATCTAGAATATTTATGCTAGATTTTCGGAAATTTTCCATGTCGAAATAGGAAAATTTCTATTTCTTTGCTTTGCTAACGTGTCATCCGACTTCTCTTCAAGTTTCGTACACTTTCTGAGAAGATATTTTGTCGAGTTGATAAGGATATCCGAGTTGAGGCTTTAACGTTCTCAACGAGTTTATATATTACTTACTATTTGACCCATTATTTTCCGTAGACTGAAGTAGGATTTCGGATCCTCCTCCAACAATTACAATCGTTGAATTTAAAACCAATAATTTTCTATTATCCAGAAATAAATATACTCAAATACATAAAAGAAAAAGTCATCAATTTTCTATATTTTCTTACCACGCTATATTTGTCTTCCTAAATTAAATAGCTCAATAAAATTTTTGACTTAAAAGACTAAATATTACTTTTTCACAAAGAAAATTTAAATCTACGCTATAATGCGTGTATAATCTTAGTTTGTTTTAAAATGACAAAATATTAGTTACTAAAACATGAATTTATAAAATCTTCTAAAATCTTATGTTTATGACTAATTATTTTTTTTAAAAAAATTAAATTTATTTTTATTGAAATTATTTTAAGCGATTCCAAAAAGTTTTGAAGTATTTTAGATAATTTTTTTTAGTTAAAAATATAAAAGTTCAAATCTCATAATCTTAGGTGGAGTTTTGGAATAATTTATAACAAATCATTAGAATTTATCTAAATTCATCTAAAATCATTTAAAAACTCATAAACTAAAGAATGAATTATTCATATAGTTTTATATTATCCTTTAGTTACAATAATAGTTTTTTATGATCCTTCAGATGGGGGAGGGTGTGGAAAAATTATGAATTTCCTTGTGTGATCATATAATTACAAGATTGCCATTGTTCTAATTTTTTTAATTAGTTTTTTTCCTAAAAAAAACTAATTTTTTTTAAAAAGTATTTTTTTCTACAAATTAAACGAATTAAACCTACAAAACATGAAAATTAAACCTATGAAACTTGAGAACTATACCTACAAAACTATATATACATTAATGTTACTTTTATTAGTTTCTTAATCTACAAAAAGTACATAACTAAAATACATTACTAAACATACAATACTAATATCTCAAAATCTCAAAGTACTAGAATAGAGACACTCGATGTACTACAGAGGCTAACACAACAGAAATACTGTTGTAGAGCAAGACAGACACATAATGAGGATGTCCGTACAAGAATTGCTAACACAGGAGAGAAACACACAAAGATCCTTTAAGTTTTTGTATTAAGAATAATATAAACACAGTACAGTCTTGTTTATTCAGATTTACACACAACCACAACTTGGTTTGTCACTGACCTATTCCTAACTACCCAAAGCTCACACAACACTACAACCTTGTAGCTGTTGCAACTATTTGTTAAACTCCATAGTTCACACAACACTGCAGATTTGCAGCTGTTGCAGCTCTCTTGATTTCACTCACCAAGAACACCTCTGTCGAGCTTACTAGCTCACACAACACTACAGACTTGCAGCTGTTGCAACTCTCTCATTTCACTCACCAAGAATGCCTCTGTCGATCTCACTAGCTCACACAACACTGTAGACTTGCAGCTATTGCAACCTACTTGGTTTCACTCACCCAGCACACACTCAAACCTTGGAACTTCCAATTTTCTCTCTCTAGAAGTCCAACCTCTCCCAAGTGTTTTAGCACTCCTTATATAGCCTCAACACTTCTAGGGCTTCCATTTGGTCTTTGGAAAACTTCCAAAACACTCTGCTCCACCACATTGTCGCAGAACCTTCACTTTTTGCATCCTGTAGAACCTTCAGAGTTGACCCTTCTGCTTCCCTCCTATTTAGCTGGCGTACAACAGATATGGCTGAGTTAGCCTTTACTTTCCTTATGCAATCTTTCCTTGTTTTTCCATTTTGGTGTAAGTCCTCTGTTGCACAGAACTTTATTCTAGCGAATGGTGTGTTGCCACCTCATCACACTTTGAGCAGACTTGGCCACATCACCCTCCGTAATCAGATCACATGTTCTTTCATTCTCCCCCTTTGTATCTGAATGTGTCAACTCAAGCTCCCTGTAAAACAGAGCTCAAACAAGCAGAGAGTACATAGACATATAACAACAAAGCTCAAAAGACAATTGAGTTCATAGCCTATGTACTTATCCAATATAAAAAACCCCAGAAATTAAACACAACATGAAACAAGTATTGGTTCTCCGCCTGCTTGAGTGCACAGTCAGACACAAAAAATTTAGACAGACTGAAGTATTCGTGAGTCATGCAATCATGATACAGATATTTTCTACAAAGATACTCATAAACACACATCAGTAACACATGCAGTTTCTCACAAGATTGTCTTATCTTTGCAAATCAGAAATACAAGTCTAGACAAGCATCACAACTACAATGAATAGTTACCTACCCTTCACAGAGCTCAATTTTAGCAGACGAACAGAGATCACATAGAGCAATAGCACAAATTGACAATTTCAGCAAGGAAAGTAGTTCTAAAGAGTGACCCACGAGAGAAGATACAAGTGCACAGAGAATCAGCATAGATTTATACCTAGTCAATGTTAGAGGTCTAGTTCTTACAAGTAAGACACAAAGCACCTGTGGCATATCTTTACTTGCCATCTCAGCTGTGTGAAGTGATTTGGTACTATAGTGCACTGGTGAGATTTTTGATCAAAATACGTCAACTCATCAGCCCAGCAAGGTAGTTGTTTCTCAATTTTGAGTAGCTTTCACGCTTACTGATCAGCATGGTGTAGTCTACGCATCACCATAAATGCCTGATGACCATATACAGAGATATTCGTACATACTCTGTATACTACAACCCCTCTACAGACCCTTGTATCTCCTCCGTTTGGTGTTTTCTTTTTTGTTTTTTTTTTGGTTTTTTTGATTTTTTTTGATTTTTTTTGAAGAAATAAAATCTACCTATATACACTATCCATTTTTTTGAGATATACATATAAAAAACAAAACCCCAACCAAGAATACCTCTGTATAATGATCTTGAGTTCCGCATGAAGAGTAACTCTTTCTCTGAGCTGAATTGCCAACAAGAGGTTTTGTGTTGTGGAGATTGTGTCCAAGGCAAAAGAAAACAACAAGTACAACTACTGTGATAAACTGCACAAACACACAGTATTAGAGACAAAGCACTTCAATGTTCACAAATACCAAGTGCCTTTTGGAAATTTGAGAATGTGTTCAGATCCAACGGTTTTCTGAATATATAAGCAAGCTGATTCTCTGATGCAATATGAGTGATCTCAGCATGTTTCTCGTCAACTAACTCACAGATAAAATGATGCCTTATGTCAATATGCTTAGTTCTAGAATGCTGCACAAGATTTTTAGAGATGTTTATAGCACTCATGTTATCACAATGAACAAGAATTGTTTTAGTGTTTAAGCCATAATCTGCAAGCATTTGTTTTATCCACATGAGTTGAGCACAACAACTACCTAATGCAATATATTCAGCTTTTGCAGTAGACAGAGTAACACAAACCTGTTTCTTACTATGCCAAGACACAAGGTTGTTGCCAAGGAAGAAACACCCACGTGATGTGCTCCTCCTGTCATCGATACTTCCTGCCCAGTCTGCATCACAAAAACCTGCCAAATTCTGATTGGATTGCTTTGTGTAGAACAACCCATGGTATGATAAACCTCTTATGTATTTGATAATTCGTTTGACAATGGCCAAATGGGACTGTTTTGGGTTTGCCTCGTACCGAGCACAGATACCCACACTAAGACACAGGTCTGTTCGACTCGCTGTGACATACAGAAGACTACCCATCATAGCTATGTACCGTTTCTCATCCACTGACTGTCCTTCTCCATCTCGTGACAACTTAATAGTATTGCTCATGGGAGTTCTTGTTGTCTTACTTGTCTGCATATCAAACCTTTTGATAAGGTTCTTGGTGTATGTACTCTTTGATACAAAGATGCCCTCATCAAACTGCTGAACCTGTAATCCCAGAAAGTAGCTCATTTCTCCTACCATGCTCATTTCAAATTCCTTTGTCATTAGATCGACAAACCAGTCAAAGCCTTTCTTGCTTGTGCTTCCAAACATAATATCATCCACGTACACCTATACCACTAGAATGTTGTCACTGTCTTTCTGAATGAATAGAGTCTTGTCCACTGATCCTCTATTGAACCCAAAATTGATAAGAAATTGTGTAAGTCTTTCATACCAAGCTCGTGGTGCCTTATTCAACCCATACAAAGCTATCTTGTGTTTGTAAACATGCTTAGGATGTTTGGGATCTTCAAATCCTCTTGGTTGTGAAACATACACTTCCTCCTATAGCAGCCCATTGAGGAAGGTACTCTTAACATCCATCTAATACAACCTAAAATTCAGTACACATGCAACAGCTAGCAACAATCTGATAGATTCCAACCGAACTACTGGGGCAAAGGTCTCATCAAAGTCTATTCCTTCAACTTGAGAGTACCCTTGTGCCACCAATCTAGCTTTGTTTCTTGTAACATTCCCATCACCATCTATCTTGTTTTTGAATATCCATTTAGTTCCTACTACATTGACTCTAGTGGGCTTCATCACAAAATCTCATACACTTTTTCTGTGAAACTGTTCAAGCTCTTCTTGGCACGCTCTCAACCAGTACTCATCAGTTAGCGTAGTTCTGGTATCTGCAAGTTCAATCTCAGAGGAAAAGCATGAGTACTGAATCATTTCTCTAAAGTCAATCTGTTTACCATGAGTGACACTCTGATTAATGTTCCCAATAAAATTTCCTGGTGAGTGATTCTTGTGTACCTTAAGTTGCTCTGTAGTATTGATGTATGTACAGACACTGTCCTGTGTAGTATTCACCTCTGATTTACTCACCTCTTCCAGCTCCCGACTAGTACCTACTTCTGGAGACTCATGCTGATTAACTGATACCATAACAGACTTGTGTGCTTCATCAAACACAACATTGATTGATTCCATGACCATTCTTGAATGTTTATTGTACACTATGTATGCTATGCTGTTTGATGTATATCCCAGAGCTATCCCTTCATCAAACCTCGATTCAAATTTACCCAGCTGATCTTTGTCATGTAATATGTAGCATACACAACCAAACACTCTAAAGTAACTGAGATTTGGGGTCTTCCCTTTCCAGATTTCGTAAGGAGTCATATTAGTACCAGGCTTCACATATACCCTGTTCACCGCATAGCACGCAGTGCTAACTGCTTCAGCCCAAAATCTTGTTGGTATGTTGTTGCCATGAAGCATAGCCCAAGCCTTCTCCTAAAGAGTGTGATTCTTTTGTTCAACAACCCCATTTTGTTGTGGTGTTCTCATAGCAGATTATTGGTGCAGTATTCGTTGTTTATGACATAACTCTTCAAATTTCTCATTCTGGAATTCTCCTCCATGGTCATTTCTGGTATGCTCTATGCTACCTCTTTTAGTTTTCAATTGCAGGGCAAGTATCTTGAAAATGTCAATTGCATCAGACTTGTCTCTCAAAAACCTGACCCATGTGAACCTTGAAAAATCATCTACCAAGAAAAAGATGTATTGTTTCCCGTTAACACTCTCAGTTTGAATTGGCGCCATGAGGTCCATGTGTACCAATTCGGGAATCTTCTTAGATGTTATCCCAACCACCGTCTTATGTTGTACCTTGATCTGTTTTCCTCTGTTACACCCATCACACACAACTATTTCCTTGTCCTTGATATGTGGAATTCCTCTCACAACCTCTGCATTCACCAACCTTGTTAGGCTCTGATCATTCATAAGCCCCATCCGCCTGTGCTACAGTTCCAATTGTTATACCACTGCAGAGTGGCATGTTTCTGTTCTTTCCCACTTGTAACAGTTGTTCCTAGTGCGAGAGCCTCTTAGCAAAATGTTACCATTTGCATCAACTGTTTTGCAACTTGCCTTGTTGAACGTCACATGCAAGTCACTGTCACATAGCTAACTGATGCTGATCAGGTTTGTAGTCAGTCCATCTACATAGTACACGTTGGTCAGTTCAGGATTATTTGATCCATGAGTATCTCCTTTTCCCTTTACTCTTCCCTTGCTTCCACCTCCAAAGGTAACTTTGGGTCCAATCATTTCTATAAATTTTGACAGAGATGATTGGCAGCCCGTCACGTGTCTAGAGCATCAGCTGCCAAAGTACCAAGGGTCATCTTCATGGTCTTCTGAAGAGGTGTATACAACATGACCATGTAACACAGATTTTTCACCATGTGATTCCTCAATGCTGTATACATCCCTCTGAATCTTCAATCTTTCAAACTGTTTGAGATACCTTAGGTTATCTTCTTCGGGTAACTCTCCATATAGATCTGACTTGGCTACCCAGAAACTCTTGTACCCAGAAACTCTTGTACCCAGAAACTCTTGTATTGAGCAGGCTCATTGTGACGTCTTCTCAGTTCTCACATAGTGCGAAGTCTTTGTTTCAACTTGTAGCAGTTTCTCCGACCATGGCCTGCTTTGTTATAGTAGTAACAGGTGTATGCTCCCAGCACGATCCCTTTCCCTTGAGAATAAGTTGATGAAGTGCGAACTCATGCTGGTACTACACTCTGTCTAATATGGATTTGATGAGTGCATACATTCTCTCTATTTGCACTCTCACTTCTACTGCTCTTAACAAACCTCACAGCTCTCAACGAGCTCTCACCTTTCTCATGATTCCCTTGATATCCCAACCCGACGTGGTGCTTTCCAGTTGTTCCTAACTCAAGGATCTCATTAAGGTTCTTGGTTCCATTGTTTAGCATCCTGATCTATTTTTCCATGTCTCTCAACTAATTATGCAAAAGAGTTGCCATTCTCTTTCCTGCTCGCACCTGTTCTGCCACACACACACATAGTCTTCATTAGTACCAAAAGAATTAAGGGGCAAGTTACTTACTTGTTTGTCATTTTCAGCAGATTCAAGTGCATTGACATGAGCTTCTAGAGCAAATTTTTCTTTTGTGAGTCCCTGCTTTTCTTCACTGATTTTGACCCAGTTGTCATACAACTTGCAATAGTGTTCCTTGTTGTATATCTCACTTTCTTCATCAGAGTCAGTATCACTATCTTCTCTTACAGCAAAGGCAACATAGTTATGGAGCTCTGAGTCATCATCATCCTCATCTTCAGACTCGTCTTCACTTAGATTACCAACCAAAGCCTTGTTCTTCAGCTTACTGGGACACTCCATCTTTGTGTGTCCTTTTCCCTTACACTCAAAGCACTTCAGTTCCTTATGTTTTGCCAGGGGACATCCAGATTTGAAATGTCCTGTACCACCGCATTTATGACAGACCAAGTCATGTTTCCCACCACTATTTTCTCCTTCAGTGCGGTGAGGAGCATTTCTGTCTCCATCATTGTGATTCCAACGCTCTGTCCACTTGTACTTGTTTCTTTCAACGCGTCTCAGAGCTTTGCTGAAGTTCCTTGCTAGTAGACTCATTTCTTTTTTCACTTGTGCCAGTCCATCTGATTATGTCTCAGCCACAAAGGCTACTCCTTTCACTGTCTTCTGCTTGTCTTCTGCAACCTCCATTTCCTCTGATTTCAGAATTCAACCAGGTCTTCAAACTTCATGATGTCTGAGTTCCCCACAACTCTCATTACTGCCTTATGAGCTACAAACTTTGGAGGTAGACATCGTAAGAGTTTTTTCACGAGTTTCTGTTCCTTGTACGTTTTTCCCAGAACAACTCCTTCATTCGCAATGGAGCTTAGTTTGGAGCTGAATTGAACTATTGTTTCATCTTCACCCATCTTCAGATTCTCAAACGTTGATGCGAGCTGATCAAGTCTAGTTCGTTTCACAGAAGTGTTTCCTTCATGGGAAATCTGTAGTATATCCCAGGCTTCTTTAGCTGATTTGCACCCTTGTATGAGCTTGAACTCGTTCTCATTGACACCAGAGAAGATTGCATTCATTGCCTTAGCATTGTACTTGGAAGGGTCTTGTCACCAACAGTCCAATTTTTCTTGGGTTTCAGCACTTTTTCTCCAGCTTCTGTCATCACAAATGGTGGTTCCTAGCCTTCTTTAACTGCTGTCCAAGCATCCTATCCTTGACCCCGAATGAGCTGTGTAATTCTGACTTTCCAGTACCCATAGCCTTTGCTATCCAAAATTAGTGGTTTCCGAACAACCATCACATCTGTTATATTCTCCATTCTTTCCTCAGGATCTGCAACCTGTTTGAGATAAGCGAGTCATGTTGGTTGTTTGGCTCTGATACCAAATAAAAGTACCATAATGGAGACACTCGATGTACTATAGAGGCTAACACAACAGAGAACCTGTTGTAGAGCAAGACAAATAAAGAATGAGGACGCATGTACAACAATTGCTAACATTGGAGAGAAACACATAGATATTCTTTAAGCTTTTGTATTAAGAATAATATAAACAAAGTACAGTCATGTTTATTCAGATTTACACACAACCATAACTTGGTTTGTCACTGACCTATTCCTAATTACCCAAAGCTCACACAACACTAATACCTTGTAGCTGTTGCAACTCTCTGTTGAACTCCCAAGTTCACACAACAACTGCAGACTTGCTGCTGTTGCAGATCTCTTGATTTCACTCACCAAGAACACCTCTATCGAGCTCACTAGCTCATACAACATTGCAGACTTGCAGCTGTTGCAACTCTCTCTGATTTCACTCACCAAGAATGCCTATGTCGAGCTCACTAGCTCACACAACACTGCAGACTTGCAGCTATTGCAACCCACTTGGTTTCACTCACCAAGCACACACTCAAACCTTAGAACTTCCAATTTTCTCTCTCTAGAAGTCCAACCTCTTCCAAGTTGTTGAGCACTCCTTATATAGCCTCAGCACTTCTAGGGCTTCCATTTGGTCTTTGGAAAACTTCCAAAACACTCTGCTCCACCACACTATCGCAGAGCCTTCACTTTCTGCATCCTGTAGAACCTTCACTTTCTGCATCCTGCAGACCCATCACTTTCTGCATCATGCAGAACCTTCAGAGTTGACCCTTCTTTTTCCCTCCTATTCAGCTGGCGTACAACAGATAAGGCTAAGTCAGCCTTTACATTTCTTATACAATCTTTCCTTGTTTTTCTATTTTGGTGCAAGTCTTCTGTTGCACATAGAAATTTATTCTAGCGAATGGTGTGTTGCCACCTCATCACACTTTGGGTAGACTTGGCCACATCACCTTCCTTAATCAGATCACATGGTCTTCCAATATCTATGTACATAACTAAGCAAACTCAATATACAATGCCAATGTTTTAAGGCATATGAAAAACTTACAACAAAGACCTTAAAGCCTACAACGCAGTAAGTTTAAATTGACAGCGCATAATAAAGTAAGTGACAACACATGCAAGCTCAAACCTATATATGTTGGGAGGTTGACGTACAACAAAGAAGGATATCTTAAAACGATGAACCTATAATTAACTAGAAAACAAACCTACAATAAAGGAGAACTAAGTCGACAACGAAGAAATACACAAATGTAGAAAACAATTGTATTCAAAGTTCAACACAACAAAAACCTATAACGAATCACACGACAAAAACTTACAACAAAGCACACAACAAAAATCTACAATAAAGATTCTTCAAAACCTACAATACATAAAACAAAAACTTTTTAAACATGAGAATTATGTTGAAAAGGAAGAAACTATAAACCTACAATGCCTAAGAGATAAATCTACAAAACTGAAGGATATCTTGCAAAGTTAAACCTACAACAAATGAATAACAAACACACATAGAAGGAAAATTAAATCGACAACGAAGACAAACACAAACAAAACAAATGTGTTCAAAGTTCCAAACGAGAAATGTAAAATAAACCTGAAACGAAGGCTATAAAAACCTACAACAAAGAAATATCAAACCGACAAAGCATGCAAAAGAAACTTACATAACAATAAAATTAAGTCGAGAAAGTAGAGCTTGTAAACCTATAATTCTTAAGACGTAAACCTACAACAAAGTAATTTATAATCGGCATGAAACAATACATAAACCTACATAAAGGAGAATAAGTAAGCTGACAAAGAACAAAATGAATACCTAGAAAACGTGATGACTAATCCTATAACGAAGTCAGAAATTCTTGTAAGTTTGCTCTCTGCTGACGTGGAACCCCTCATTAATGGCAGTTTCGTAATATCTTTTTTTCTGATCAAAGGAAATAAGGGTAAAATGATTTTACTTCAGAATAAAAGATGAGTATTGTAATTTCAAAAAATTAAGACTATTCTAATAATTACATGATTATATAGGACTAGTACACTAAATTACCCTAAATTAAATCATTTATGATTCAATATACCCTCATTTTTGTCGATCAATGATGATAATCTCATTTTTATGTCTTTGCCAAATGCATTTCAAATTTAATAACAATTTTTTTTATAAAGAGCTTCCTATTTTAATGCAGAAACAAAAACAATCAAGTCTCAATGACAATTAAGGCAAGGCCTATTAACAACATATTAAGAAACACAACTGAATCCAATAGATAAAATAAGAGGAAATGAGGAGAGGCCTAAAGGTTGAGTAGCCCACAGTTATGAAATCATCAGCTTGGTTGGTGAGATGATTAAAATTCTTCTAGTGGTTGAGATAATGAACATAGCCTACAATTATTGTCTTCGAGAGTGAAGACGACCAAAAGGTTCACTTAGGCAGTAGAGGAAAACAAGATTTGAATGATGGATGAAACAATTGTTCGAGTAGAGGATCGCAGGTTGGAGATTCGATTTCTCACTAAGAGATCGATTGAATGAGAAGAGCTTCAAATGACCATGAGACTTGGTGATTCATTATGTTATTACGCTCAGTCCAAATTGTATAAATAACACATTGAAAGGAAAATTTAGGTAGTTTTATTGTTGCTTTGTTTCTCGAGAGTGATTGCATGCTTTCAATTGTTGATGTCCAGCTTCTAGATGATGAAATCAAGCAATTGATCCAAGAGTAGTTGCAGAAGAAGAAGAAATGGTCTCGTGGTTCCATAAGTCCGCCAAAAAGAAGACAAGTTGGTGGAACCAATAATCTCCAAGATGACAATATGTTCATAGTCTGACATCGTTCTAACACAAACATCCATGTAAAAAAGGAGTGCTTCATGATCCCTCAAGAAATCCATATTACTTTTGACCAAGGTACTACTGGTTCATAATTCTTAAGAAGTTGATAAACATAAACAGTTGAAAATTTTGTTAGTGCTTTATCTTCTTGTTTCCAGTCATAATCATCCTAAGGAGTAGATAGTGAGATAGAGGAAAGATAGGCTTGGACCTGAACCATTGCATTTGACCTAGCACTCGACAAGAACCCGTTGTTTCTTCATCTTATGAATCTAGTGTAGCATTGATAGGGAAACCCAAAGTTGATATCTCAACATTTAGAAACACTCTTGAGATTGCCAAAAGGGCTCCAGTTGCTTGACAAGAATCTACACAATTCACCATTTCCTACTTTAAGATTAATCCATTTAAAAGGTTCTTTTCTCAATCATAGCAGCTTTATAACTAACCAAGAGTGTTGTTATTGCTCTTTCAATACCCATAAGTTATTCAAGCATCCACGAAGTAATTTCTTAGAGAACCATGCTACATATATCGAGCATGATCAGAAGAACATTAGCCATATTAAGTGCAACGCACAAGCTTGTCTTCCAAGCTACTTTAGCTGAGTGTGAACCTTTATAAGTGTCATTCCAAAGATAAGCACTACATAAGAAGTTTAGTTTTTTTTATGCACGCTTTAGGAATGATAAATATTGAGCACCAAAAATTTGAAATTCTAGTTATGACAGTGTGGACAAGCAGAAGTTTGCCAGCAACAGACAGAGCTTTGACACTCTAGGTATTAATTTCCCTTTTAACCTACATGACTAGTTGTTCACATTTGGCTATGGATAGTTTATTTGGGAGAAGTGAAACACATAAATAACGTATTGGCAGGGAGCCATGCTGAAGACCTATGGCAAATATGATGCGATTTATCTCCTCCACTAGTAGACCCAAAGAGAAAATGCAAGTCTTTGTAATACTTACAGCCAGGCCAGATGCATCCTCAAACTGTTTTAATACTTCTAAAACTCCTTGGACTGATTCTAATGTTCCCTCCGTGAAATTAAGCAGTTTATTCGTCAAATAAAGTTGAGTGAGCTTTGTTGAGGCCCATTTAAAATGGTACTTGAAATTTCTTTTTGTTGCTGCTTTGTTTAGTTGATGCGGTAAACAATTCATAGCAATAATGAAAAGGTAAGGTGACAAAGAGTCACCTTTCCTAGGGCCTCTTTTCCTTTAAAATAGCCATGCACATTTCTATTGTAGCCCACTGTGTAAGGTATGAGTAGAAATGCATGTTGTTAGCCATGTAATAAACTCCAAAGGTACTTGCAGTGATTGTAGGACATTTAGAATGAACCCCCAATGAATGGTTTCAAACACTTTTGCTGTGTCCACTTTAATTGTGATTCTTTTTGGATTGAGATCTCTGTGATATCCTTGTCTAACCTCAACTGTAAGTACTGTGTTCTCAACTAGGAGTCTGTCCTTAACAAATGTTGTTTGATTGGGAAGGATTAGGTCTGGAAGAATTGGTTTAAGCCTAGCTACTAATAACTTTAATATTTTTTGTAGAGTGTATTCCAGCATGATATTGGACGATAATCTGTGATGGTTGAAGCATCATGGCTTTTGGGGGACCAAGGATAAAATTGTAGAATTCGTTGAAGTGGGCAGAAAACCTGAGTTAAAGAACTCTCCAATAGCATCCAGTACCTCATTACCAAGTAAAAATTCCACACAACTTTAAAAAAACTAGGAGTTAACCCAACAGGTCCTAGAGATTTGTTAAGACTTAACCTTTTAATGACCCTTGCAATCTCATCTCTGTTGGGATGAATAATCATGACTTCTTTATGCAGAGTAGAGCATGAGAAGGGAATTATGTCCATGAACCAAGCAAGAGCACAGACTGTTACAAAAAGTCTTCAAGGAGCAAGAATATAGGTAAAATGGTGAACATCGAGGTCACTCATCATGCAAGGATCAGTGACGATTTCCCTAGTTTTCCAGAGTGAATGACTGAATAACATTATAAGAAGCACGAACTTGGATAACTCGAAGAAAGTAGGTAGTATTTTGATCACCATCTTTCAACGAGTTAGCTCTCGAAATCTGTTTAAAGTAGGCTTCTTCGATTCAGCACAGGAAACACTAGTTTGAATGGAGGTCTCTTTCTTGCTTAAACAAAGTCGGCAAAGATTGTTTAAGGCTTAGACCTAACAAATTGCGACTAACGATTAGCCTCGCTTAATCTTTACTGAATATCTGAAAAAATTTCTCTGTTTAGCGCTTTTAAATCTCTCTTTATTATTTTTAGTTTGAGACAAAGATCAGAGAAATATAGTGCGGTGGTTCAGGCTTGGGTCCATGCTTCCACATGGACATGGATGAACTGAGGGTGTTTGGTCAGCTAATTGAAGTATTTGAATGGTCTAGTCCCTGAGTTTGGGTGAAGAAAAGTGGTTCTAAGAAGGCTAGGACAATGATCTCAAACTTGGGGTTTACAGAGGTTGCAAAGCTGGCTAGGAAATGCGAGATTCAAGGTTGGTTCACTAACCATCTATCAAGCTTTTTTGCAGTTGGATGTTCTGGCTGGTTATTATTCCAAGTGTATAATGGACCATAGAAGCGAAGGTCAAACATGCCTGTCTGCAGTAGCCAATCTCGAAATTCAGTCATCTGTTTACTCATACTACATACTAAGGCAGATGAGAGTTCAACGTAGTGTAAAGTTAAAATCAGCTCCTAGGAGCCACGGCTGTGATTGTAGAGACATTGTGTGATGAAGATTAAGTAACTCTACTCACATGTCAGTTCTCTCTTCCTCTAGGTTTGATGCATGTATAGCTGTAAAAAAACAACTAATAATCTGCCAATTATGTTAATCTCACAGATAAGGGTCTTCCTTAGTTGATGAAGCATCCTAAATGAAGCTGACAACTTCCATTTAATAATGATCCTTATCTTGGGGTCAGATGTATGATTTGATACAAAATTCCTATCACGACACGCCTTATTCATTACTGGATTTAGTTGGGTTACGTGTTTCCAGAAGTGCAACACAAATATGTTGATTAAGATCAAGATACTATTTTAGTGTTTGGTGCTTATCCGGGTCATTGAGTCCCCGAATATTCAAAAAATATAGTTTTGTATCCATTAAGAAGAGGGGAGCAAATCTTTCCAAAGATGGAAAGGGCCTTTAACTGCTCGTTTTTTCGCTGCCAAATTCTTACCAAGGTGCACGCTAGCCTCTAGAACACTTTTTTCACTATCATACGCCACTGAGTCAACAATCCACAAACCCACTGTTTCTTCTCCTGGAATCTTCTTCCCACTAAGTAACAACTCTCACCTCGTTGCGGTCCATCTGATCTTAGTCCTAATCATCACCACAAAGTAATGTGGCATCGAAAGCCCGATGTTCACTTCGCTCTTGTACAAAACTCCACGCTCTTTCCTCATGAATATATAGTCATGGCTTAGCGCTAACATCAATCTGCCAGCTGCTACATGGCCGTTTAAGGCCGCGATCGTCGACATTAGATCGAGAAGCATTGCAACCACTGGTTTGAAGATTTGACCATTTGGTGAAGCCGGTTAGCAGCGACGGTTTTGGATCCGTCGGACACAGCCCAAGCGAGATCGAAGCCGTTATAGAAGAATTTGTCATGACAGGTGGTGATGAGCCGGATCCACGTTTGGATTGAGATTTGGCTTAATGGAGAATCAAGAGAATGGATGCGATTGTGTCTAGGTGGAATCTGTGCTTGTCGCCGGTTAGGGTAAATAAAAGAAGTAATTACTCAAATAGTCTACAATTATACCTAAATGACTCAAATAGTCTTCAAAAAGTTGGACAAAAAAAGATGTGGGAAAAGTCACAAAAAATTAACTTGTCCACTTATTTACATAAATGCCATTAAAAAAAAAACCTAAACTTCACGTACGTCTTCTTTTTTCGCAACATGTTTTTCGTCTTTCTCTATTTCCACGATTTCAAACTTCAAATAGAAGGTGATACA
>OVBA01004364.1:1375-24920 GCA_900406435.1 Lepidium aucheri | reverse complement strand
ATAAATCATAAAATTTATAATTGATAAAATTATTAATAAATGTTGTAAATTTGTTGTTACAAGTAAACGTCGTAAATATGTTGTAATGTAACAAGGATTTTACAACGAAAATGTTAAATTTTGTTGTAAGATCGTTGTTACATTACAATGTATTTACGACGTTTACATGTAACAATGAATTTACAACCTTAGTTACTAATATTATCAATTGATAAATTATATGATTATAATTATAAAATTTATCAAGCTTAGTTAGTTTATAATTATAAAATTTAATAAATTATAAAATTTTATAAATCATAAAATTTATAATTGATAAAATTATTAATAAATGTTGTAAATTCGTTGTTACAAGTAAACGTCATAAATACGTTGTAATGTAACAACGATTTTACAACGAAAATGTTAAATTTCGTTGTAAAATTGTTGTTACATTACAACGTATTTACTACGTTTACATGTAACAACGAATTTACAACCTTAGTTACTAATTTTATCAATTGATAAATTATATGATTATAATTATAAAATTTATCAACCTTAGTTAGTTTATAATTATAAAATTTAATAAATTATAAAATTTTATAAATCATAAAATTTATAATTGATAAAATTATTAATAAATATTGTAAATTCGTTGTTACAAGTAAACGTCATAAATACGTTGTAATGTAACAACGATTTTACAACAAAAATGTTAAATCTCGTTGTAAAATTGTTGTTACATTACAACGTATTTACTACGTTTACATGTAACAACGAATTTACAACCTTAGTTACTAATTTTATCAATTGATAAATTATATGATTATAATTATAAAATTTATCAACATTCGTTAGTTTATAATTATAAAGTTTTATATATTATACAATTTTATAAATCATAAAACTTATAATTGATAAAATTATTAATAAATGTTGTAAATTCGTTGTTACACGTAAACGTCGATCCCATTAGTAAAATGAATAAAACTGACAAAAAAATGTCGTAAAAACATCGTCAAGTAACGACGTCATTACGACGCTTAACTTAACGACAAATTTACAACGAAATTCGTTGTAAAAACATCGTTAAGTAAGGACGTCGTTACGTAATGACGTTTTTACGACGTTTTTTCTTTTTTTTGTTTTTGTTTTTTTTTATTTTTTACTAATAGAATCCACAAAGACCCAATCCATAACCAAATTGCTCTCACTGGAGTTGGCGGTATTTGGACCCCCACCTTCTGTCAAATTAGATGAGGGGAAAACTAAATGTGCCAAATGCTTCTTGGTTTTTTTCTTCAATTTTAATAGTCGCCAACCAAGCGATTCCAGATTCTTTGATCCTAAGATCGATATGGAATAAAGCTAACTTGCTCTGCTTTTAATTTGATGCTAAGCAGAACGGCTCAAATTTGTTTTATCTTCTCCTCGCGTTTACATCAACAACTCCAAATTTACTGCATCGAATCCCTCGGTTAACTACGTGTTTACGACACTCTATTGGTTTTAGGGTTTAGGGTTTAGGATTTAGGGTTAAAAGTTTCGGATTTGATGTTGTTAAAATTATAATGTATAATTTGAACGTACGTATAAGAACTAATACTAGAATTAGAATTCGAACGTATAAGAACTAGAACTCGAACGTATAAGAAATAATATTAGAACTTACAACGTATGTACCTAACTACAAATATTTAATTTCAAATTTCGTCTTTAAGAACTCGTAAAGAAAAACTGTCGTAAAAGACTTGCAAATTCGTCTTTATATCATTGTAAATACCTTTCATTGTAATCATGTTGCAAATTAGGGATGTTTTTACAAGAAAACCTTATATTTTGAGACGTTTTTACAGCGAATATTAAATTTGTAACAACCAATAATATGTATGTGCTACATTTTCACCAAATTTTCAAATTCGTCTTTAATTCCTTGTAAATAATATTCGTTGCATATTAGGGATGTTTTTACAACGAATTAAATCAAACATGTTAACACATTGTAAATTCGTCGTAAATAATATTCGTTGTAAATTCGTTGCATATTAGGGACGTTTTTACAACGAATAATATCAAACATGTTAATACATTGTACATTCGTCATAAAATCTCTACAGTTTTACAACGAAGTTTCGCGTTGTAAAGTTACAACGCTTTTACAACGAAACTCTTTTTCTTCGTAAAAGCGTTGGCAAACGATCCTTAAACTCTATCGTCCCTAAAGCATTGTAAAAAAGCGTTGCTAATATAATGTTTTGTTGTAGTGTAGTAAAATGTTAGGAACTTTCTAAACATATTTAGGTAAATATATATAAATTGTTATACTAATTAACATATGTTAATAGACATCATAATCAAAAAGTCCACAAAGAGATGATTATCTTGTTCTTAATATATTATTTCATATATATATATATATATAAAGTGAAGGAGATCCTCATAGAATCTAAGATCAATGATATTAGCGCAATGGGTGGAGACTTATAGTGTTAAGCTTTTAGCTTTAAAGCTTAAAAGCCTTTAGCCTTTAGCCTTTTGGGAATTGCAAAAATATTAAGTCATACAATTATAACTTTTTTCTTATAAAAGAAATAAATTATTTTGTCAACGAAAGCCTATTTTAAAAGTTTGGGATTACTGATTCCGTCCTATAAATAGAACCTAATATAAATCTCAATGAATCCTACTATTTAATTAACATGCATGTGTGTAGACAAGAGTTTTGAAGGATATTATTAAAAATAATGTATAGTTATGATTATATTTCCCATTGGGTAATGATATTAAAGCGTCTTGTAAGTTGTAAGGTTATATTGTTTGTATATTTAAGTACACACATAAATCTGACAAAGATATTCAAAGTGAGTTTGTTTATCTTGACTCTCGAGTGAAACTGTCTTTTATGATTTCTAATCTGGAGAAATTCAAATTTTTTTGCTGTTTTTTAAGCGGTAAAAACTGAAATATCTCGATGAATTCTATAAGATATATCCATCAGAGAGGATTATACATTGTAGAAGTTTGAGATCAAGATGATTTTTAATTTGGTCAATATAGTACTTTGTTACCAAAAGATCAATCCTTTAATCTTTTGGTGACAAACTAGTATTTTTTTCTTTACATTTCTTATTCACAGTAAAGTTCCATTGAGCTATTTCAATTTTTATCTATCTTCATAAGTTTGAATTTTTCTTGTCTTAGAATTGCTTTGAAAGTATAAATACATATGAAAACACTAAACAAAAAAGATTAATGAGTTATCATTCCATTGATATGTATGAAATATGTTTTAAAAAGAAGAAAATAAAAGAAGGTATGATGATGAGAATGAAGACTAAGAGGAAGCGCATGGGATCAAGCAAAATAAAAAGAAGTGGGAATATGGGTAGGTTAGAAAATCAAATCAAAAATTCAAGTGCGAAAAATGATGAGTTCATTTTGAAATTCTAAATTACACACTATAATTTTTTTTAATACTGAGTCACAACTAACCGGTCATCGATCCAAGATATATAAATACGTATATTTTTAGTGGATTTACCACGTATCTCTACACTAAAAACTACATGCTATTCTATAATATATATGGGAGGTTAGAAAATCAAATCAAAATTCAATTGCAAAAAATGATGAGTTCATTTTGAAATTCTAAATTAAACATTCTATAATTCTTTTTTTTTTCAATATTGAATCACAACTAACCAGTTATCGATTTATAGATATATAAATGTGTATGTTTTTAATAAGCTTACTATATACCACTAGATTAAAGAATAATAGCCACTATGTGATTCTTAGGAATATAAATATATATAAAAGGAAAATATAAAAAAGTGAATGAAAAAATGGTCTGAGAAAAGGGGGCAAGAACTAAGATATGTCTGGTCTAGTCATTGAAGAGAGAGAGAGAGAGAGAGAGAGAGAGAGAGAGAGAGAGAGAGAGAGATTGCAGTGTGAATATGAAAGAAAAGTGACGTAACAGTTTGTGTATCTCTTGTATTGGCGTGCCATCAATTCATCATTTTGTTTATTTCTTATTTTTGTATTACTTCCTCTCAATTTCGTTGTGTATTTTTGGTTACAAACATTGTTACATTATTCTGTCTTGTCAATGTTGATACGTATTTATATACGTACATGCATCAAGTCTTTTTTGTTTTTGTTTGTGTAGTTATTTGATTTGTAAAAGATTCTTCTCTCTAAGTTCATAGTTTTCTTGATTCACTCACGTTAAAGAAAAAACTTCAAATTCTGCATGTAAAATCAAATGTGAATTGTTTATTTTTTGTAATCGAACATTTGAACAAATTGATGTTTCCAAGAGGCAAGAGCCCTACTAGCATAGCAGTACTTTAGCACATGTGGTATAAGATCTGGTACTCAAAAAATTGAAGGCCCATTTTTAAAAAATCATATCATTTTTTCTTTAATTTTTAGAAATTTTTTTTCCTTTAACAAAACTTAGGGTCTAAAAAACTTAATCATGAAAACCTATTTTGAAAATATTATACATTTTAACTCTAAATCTTAAGAATTCTTTTCTTTTAACAAAGGTTAGAGTCCGAAAAAATTAAAGGTCCAAAAAACTAAATATTTATTGTTAAAAAATATTATACAACTTTTTCTAAAATTTAGAGTCCAAACTATTTTTTCTTTTAATGTTTTATTTTAGTAGCACAAGACCTTAAAATATACGGAACAGCCCTGCCTACTATTTCAAAATTTTAATAATATGTATTACAGAACTTAACTGATTTCAGATGGGAGAATTTGTTTGAAATATATCTCGAACATGGTGCTTTGACAGATTTTATATGAAAATTATCTCTTTAAAATTACATCATCGAGAATAAGATATAAACAATGATAGACTAGAAATAACCTTTAACAATTTTCTTAAACATAGATTTTTGTAATAAACTATATTTATAATATAGTGTAGATCACTGGATAGTTCAAATTTAGGTAGTATATTACTACTGTACATCCAAAGATCAGAAAAACCAAATAAAATCTTTTAAATGCCATATGCAATATGGTAAAAGAAATTTGAACTCATGTAATGTATAGGTGTTGTCTTAAGTTTTTTCCTTCTATCTCTACATTAAAACCGTGTTGGCAGAATGTATTATCTTATTTTTGGTAAGAAGCATAATGTATTACCTTGTATCTACTTCTCTAAATTTCTCAAATCTTTACAAACCCTAATCAATTTTGAATATTTTCGGCTATCTTAAATTTCCTTCAGTTAACTTAACGAAACACTAGATTAATCAACTCTTAATCGAACATACGATTTGGTTGCCATGTGCGGTCCTTTGGTTTGAGTTTTTGTGATATTCTCTTTTGACATTTTTGCAGAGAAAAACAAAAGACGTTACGATAGATTTGAGTATTAGATCTATATATACTTATTGTTGTTGCCACTTGTAGTTTTCTTAACTACAATACTCGCCACGTTATTATCATTAATCCACTAGAACCTTTTCGAAGCCCCCTATATTGGCCTTTTTTCCTCAAAACTTATTATTTTCTTTTTTTTGTGTGATCCTCAAAACTTATTCATACATTAGCTTCATATTTTGTCTGTTTTTAACTAATTAAATATTGGGAAATTTCAAATAAAACCAGAACTTATCAAAAATCTCAAATCAAATATCTAACTATCATAATTCTAGAATAAACCATATACTTTTAGTTGACTTCTATTAAAAATTTGAATTTTGTGTTAATCAATCCGATTTATCCCTACCTCAAATTGTTTACCGGAAATATCTAATCCTAAAATGTAAAACTTTATTCAGAGACTTAACATGATTAAAATATGATTAAAACGGAGTTCATCGGTTCCATTAAACGACTTAAGGTCAAAGTAAAATGGTCCAAAATCAACGCAAAATTCAGGATTTTAATAGAAATCAACTAATTAAAAATATATTGTTTAATCCGGAATTATGATAGTTGAATGTTTGATTTGAGGTGTTTGGTAAGTTTGGGGTTGATTGACATTTTTCCAATTAAATAATAAAATTGATTCATTTATAATTTTTATGCCTTTATATATATGAAAACAAATCCGAATAAGGGAACTGTTCCAATCTTCCATATTCAAATTTGACTTCATAGATGTATTTGTTTTCTTGATTTGTTAGAGATTTGGAAATATGAGTTTGAATAGGAATTGAGTTTTACGATTTAATTGTTGAAAAAAAACAAAATCAAATAAATTTTCATTAATAATACTTTTACTATAATAAAATTGAATTAAAGAGAATTGTCACCTTTCGGAAGCATTTTACGCGGTAACAGCTATATGCAATAAATGATAAAATGTCAAAAATAATGAAAGATGTATTTTTAATCTCCGTGCATATAAATATAGACCAAGGAAATATAAAACTTTGCAACATACTTTAAGTAATCATCCTCAAACGGCAAAATGAGTCGAAGAATACAAAAATACGTATCACTTCACTCGTTTTGTCCAAAAATGATCACTATTGCAATAATTCTAGTTTGGTTTCATTTTCATAATCAGATATGTTATTCAGAGGCACAACTTCAATTTGGATTCTACACAGAAACATGTCCATCAGCAGAATCCATCGTCCACGACGTTGTTCAACAGGCAGTGAGAATCGATCCCGGAAAAGCTGCTAACTTACTCCGTCTCCAGTTCCACGATTGCTTCGTTGAGGTCCAAATGCAAATAAAAGAGAACACAATTCATTTTATTACAAATCAGTCATGACAAAAATTGGTTTGGTTATATGTTGTAGGGTTGTGATGGATCAATACTAATCAAACATGATGCGAACGATGACGAGAGGTTTGCTGCAGGTAATGCGGGTTTGGCTGGTTTTGATGTTATAGATGAAGCCAAATCAGAGCTTGAACGTCTTTGTCCAGGCGTTGTGTCTTGTGCAGACATCGTTGCTCTTGCTGCTAGAGACGCTATTGTTGAGGTAACATAAACGTTTAATAGTTCTTAGATCAACAATGTCTATCTTGATTATAAAATGCTTATGTAAGTCTAGTTGTATTATAGCCACGATTTCAGTTCAGATAATTCAAGATTTCTCATATTTAGAAATTTTCATGTTTCTCTTGTGAGTTTCCAATAAACCATAGAAGTTTTTTTTAGCTAAATTGTGGCTATAGAATTTTTTTTACTAGATGCACTTAAAATAAAAAATATTGAAGGTTAGAGGAGTTTTAGGTTCGAATCCACTTGTTGGGAGAGGTATTCACATAAAATTTTCTGGTCGCTAAGAAGATGTATCAACTTCTCTAGTCCCTAAGAAGCCGGACCTTTCAGTTTACCTATGTATATATATATATATATATCAGTTTTAAAAAATTTGTTGTACATATATATATACATATTATAATAGGTCTAAGGATATGTTTTGAGATTTAGTATTTAACTACTTACTAGGGAGCGATATTCATATGAAATTTTTTGGTTTTTGGAAGAGATAGATAGACTTTCAGCATTGGTAATTTTGGTTCTCTATAACGGATGATGCAGAATTTCTACTGGTCAGAGTCGACAGTCACCTATAAACCGAAACCTCTCAGTTTATCAATATATATATATATATCAATATTAAAAATTTTGTTGTATATATATATACATATATATAATAGGTTTAAATATGTTTTGAGATTGAGTATTTAACTACTTACTAGGCAAAAGGACCATTCTATGAGGTTCCAACCGGTCGGAGAGACGGTCGGATTGCAAATGTTGGTCGGGCTGCAAACTTACCAGATGTTCAAGACTCTATAAACACTTTGAAATCAAAATTCAGAGAAAAAGGGCTTTCAGATCAAGATCTTGTGCTTCTGAGTGCTGGTACGTATTGATTATAATCTCGATTACTTAATTACATAAAACACTAATTCATTACATTTTATCTTTGTTTAAGGTGCACATACTATTGGTACAACAGCTTGTTTCTTCGTTATACCACGTTTAGATGGTCAAGATCCTACAATAAATCCAGAGTTCTTTCAAGTTTTAAGATCAAAATGTCCTCAAGGCGGTGATGTTAATGTTAGGATTCCATTAGATTGGGATAGTGAGTTTGTGTTCGATGATCAAATTTTGCGTAACATAAAAGATGGTAAAGGAGTTATTCTATCGGATTCTGTCTTATACCAAGATGATAATATGAAGAATATTATTGATTCGTACCTTGAAGCTAATGGAAGTTCTAAGGCTGATTTTGCTGAGGATTTTGCTAAAGCAATGGTAAAAATGGGTGCCATTGGAGTGAAGATTGGTGTTGAAGGAGAGATTAGACGTATATGTAATACTACAAACTAGTTTTAGAGATTTCATATATAATTAACTATTAATTATTTAATTCGAGTTTGTTGGAATAATATAGTTATAATTGTAAGAGGTTTTTTAAAATATAATTATATTTATATGCAGTATTGTCTTACTTCATCTTACATGTGAGATAAAAAAGACTTTTGTGGAGAAGTCTTGGTTTGATGATGAAGCTTGATAACTCATCCATCACTTTCTTTTTTCTCTCAACTCCTCATTATTATTACCTGACAAGGGTTGTTAAGCTGGGTTTACAATTATATATATATATATGATTGGTAAAATTATAAGCGGTGCGACTTTTTTAAAAGTAATTTATTAATAGAAGAATAATAATTTTATCATTAAAGTTATAATTTTTGTTTTATTAATAATAGTTACAGTTATAGATATTACTTTACAAATAAAAATGTTTTTTTAAAAAAATTTTAATTAAATTTGTTAGCTAATGATTCTGGTGTCGGAGGTTTGGTTTGATCTCTTCTAGTTACATATAGTTAAAGGAGAATTTTAGGGTGTGTGTTTTACGCTATGGATCAGATCTTGTCGATCTAATTATTGACAAAAAAGATTTGATGATTAATAATACTCTATCTATAATCCAAAATCTCTAAACTTCAAACAATATTACGTATGACAATCTAATTTAGAATCAAATTCCGCAAAGAAAAGTTTGAGAGGTAGACATAGCCATGGGCATTTGGGTTCTCGGGTCAGACTTGTCATGTCCTTTAGGGTCCGAAACTTTTATACCCATATAAGATCTATTACTATTTTGGTTGACATTTTATGAGTTGACCAAACACATTTTTTAATTTTATTGAGTTTTAAAATATGTAATGATTTTTACATATTTTAAGTTATTTATTAGAAACTAAATAAGTTATTTTAGTTTTAAGTTATATTAATAAATAAAATACAAAGATATGTCCCGTATTGTACCTTATGTCCGAGAGGATACAAAGCTCCGACTCTTGTCTATTGTGCTCAATGAGGTTACTAGGGCTTCTGGTCGTTTGTCCTGAGAAGGTTCTTAATATGGGAAATTCTTTGTTAAGTCCATATATACCTTTTTTACTGCGGCGCCACGCCCGAACAAATATATGGCCTCATTTTTAAATCGCATATGGCGGTTGAGAGCACCGAAATGAGTGTTAGTTAGCTTATCATCAGATCATTATGACTAATGTATAGCGGTTTTGACGACATATTGGAAATACGAAGTTTGCCATGTTTGTAATGGAGACTTTGAATCTATTTTACATGTTCTGCGCGATTGTCCATCCATATCATGTATCTGGAGGAGGTTGATTCCCGCTAATAAGCAGCATGAATTCTTTCAGTTTTCATTACTTGAATGGTTGTATACGAACATGGGGTAGTGATGTAGCGTGCCCTACACATTTCGTTATTATGTTTATTTCGTTTGGATTATTTGGTTGTTAAGTTAGTTTCCTATTTCCATGCACTTTCAAATAATTAGAGATTTGCTTATCTCTTAGCTATTTAAATTAGGTTTCTTTGTAACCATAGTTCCGTTTTTGATTTATTATAATTTTAAGAATTCTTTGAGAACTCTCAAAACCCTTTAGATTATCGATCACCATCAATAATTTTCAAAGAAGAGAATTCATTCGGTATTCCTATTGAATTAACAATTGACTTCTAGCTTTTCTAGTTTAAGGTTACAACTGGTAGGATGGGAGACTTGGTCCATTATGTTTGCTTTGACTGTATAGTAGACGTGAAAGTAGAGATGCGACAATGTCTTTGGGTCACAAGGTAAATGTCGAGACCAAGTTAAGTTCATAAGGGATAAGTGTACCGAGGTGAATACAACTCTTGCAATACTTAATGTGGCTCATCCTGAGGTTCAACAAGAAGATCGTTTGATATCATGGTCATTACCTGAAGACAGTTGGTTATAATTGAACACGAATGGAGCAGTAAGAGGTTGTCTAGGACATGCTACAATTGGGGGTGTTATACGAGCCTCACAAGGGATATGGTGTGGTGGTTTCATTTTGAATATTGGAATTTGTACAACACCTTTGGTGAAGTTATGAAGAATATATTATGGTTTTTTTATGGCTTGAGAGAAGAGAGTTACATGGTTGGAATTAGAGGTAGATTTGAAACTGGTGGTTGGTTTATTTTAATGCAATTATGCTATGACTTTTTTTCAAAGGACTAGACTATTCAGATTACTCATATATATAGAAAAGCGAACTATTTTACAGATGGGTTAGCTACCATTCTTTTGTTTCTTTGCCGGATTGTGTTTAGGATGTTTTTCTTGCATATTTCGAGGAGGAACGCTTCTTGATTTTAATAAATAGTTGATTGGGGTTTGGGCCTTTTTGTTGACCCAAAAGAAAATAAATAAAATACAATTTAGTTAAAATAATTAGAAAAACATTTTTACCAATAAAATTAGCGGTTTCATGAAATCTGCCACATCATCAAAACCGTCCGGCGGTGTGTGTAACAATCGGACCCTAAACCTCATTCTCTTCTCTCAACGCCTGAAGCTGTTCAAGTCACCGTCGAAGTCGTCGGAGATTGTGGTATTCAGGTTTGGATTTCTTCTTCTTTTTCTAGATTTGATTAAAAAACTTCGGAGATACAGATCTAGAATTGATAGGATCGTGGCTTCGATTGTCGTATTGGCATTTGATTTTGTGGATGATTGTGATTTTAGCTCTTTGATTGAGTTAGCTGATGATAGGTTTAGTAGTAAAACTATGAACACCGTTTAGGAGAGTCTTTTCGTTTGGTTTTGGTTCTGTGATTATTGGTCCATGGCTTCTAGGATCTGTGATTATTGGAGTTCATCTCTAGATTTTATTGGTATCGACCTATGTTTAGTTTGTTTATTGATTATTGGGTTTCCTTTGCTCGATTGTTACAAAGTGATAGCAGAGATATGTTTGTTTGTTTCTGATTACTGGGTCACAAATCTATCTACATTGCAGGTTTTTGTTCTTTTGATTTTGTCTTGTTGAATTTTAGTTACAGATAGAAGAAAATGCATTACATGGGTTTGTTTAGTAAAGCTGGAAACATATTTAGGCAGCCTAGAGCGTTGCAGGCCACGAATGCTATGTTACAGGGAAATCTTTCTCTGACTCCATCCAAACTCTTCGTTGGAGGTGAGACTCGGAAACTTAAAATGTGTTTGGTGAGTTTTCTCTCTTGAATTTTATGTTTGATTGTCTTAGGATTCTCATTCGCCTTGTTTTAGGTCTCTCGCCAACCACTAATGTAGAGCTCTTGAAAGAAGCTTTTGGCAAATATGGAAAAATCGTTGATGGTAGCTATCATATCTTCTGCAGTTCATTGGGCCTTCTTTTCATTGTTGACTAATAATATATACTTTGTTCTTCGCAGCTGTGGTAGTTTCAGACCGTGAAACTGGTGTATCGAGGGGCTTTGGTTTCGTAACATTTGATTCCATTGATGCTGCTAATAAGGCAATTCAATGTATGAATGATAAGGTGATATCAACTTACTTTTCATCTTCTTTTTGGTTACTAAATATCATCATGCCATGAGTCAAAATTCTAAGTTTCTAATGCAACAGACTGAATAATATCATCTATCTTGTAATGCTAGGCCTGTGTCTCTAGTTTGATAAGAAACTTTCTTAGTAGAGAATCAAATGCAACCTTTGATTTATTGATTTGTTTATCTCATTTTCCTTAGTAAAAGAGTACTAATATTTTGGTACTTCATTGCTGCTTCAGAAACCAATGGGATTGTTATACTTCTCTCCCTTTGGTTGTTTTGTCAATCCGCCATTTATTGAGCTTTCTGCGTAAACAGGAACTTGATGGACGAATGATTGGAGTGAACGCAGCTGATCAAGGAGGTGGTGGTCGTGGTGGTTTTGCAAGAAGGGGAGGCTTCGGTGGTGGTCGTGGCGGATACGGTCGTGGCGGTGGCTTTGGTTTCGTTCGTTTACCATAGATTCAGGAAATGTACCACCGAGATTTATTAGTCTACAATTTCATATACTTCTCTTCACAATGATAAAATTTTGTTCAGTGATGCTTGGACAAACAAATCAAGCCGTTGAAGTTGGCAAAAACTCTTATTAATTCAATGATATTTAATCCCACAAATTCAGAAAAGGGTACAACAATTGAGATATGAATAATGTAGCTAAATGAGATTAATCACATTACAGAGAGGCTTTTAGTCCAGTGAGTTTATGAGAGACTCAAACTTGAAGATAAGCCAGTCTGCTTTTGCTGCCACGGCCTCGCGAAGCTGAACTCCAGCGTAGCATATGAACAAGTCGGCACCATCAGGTTGTCGTGCCTGCAAGTGAATCACTTTAGTAATTTGGACAACATTTGAGATCATATCATTAATCTGTAGAAGAATCTCAGCTAATAAAAGTTTACTTCTAGATCAGTAGCACCATCTCCAATCATGGCCATAGTCTTGTAGAGACGACCCTGCAAGAAACCAAGTGTCATTGGTACAGTGTTGTATTCAGCAAGTGGTATTAAGTAAAACTTTTGATGAACCTTTCGTATTTGTTGCACTGCCTTAGCTTTGCCTCCACTTCTTGATGTTGGTTCGTTCTCATCAAAGCTGAGAAACTCGCCAGACTTTCCAAATAGAAGATTGTTGGCAAAGATATTCTCTCGAGGGATGCCAAGAATCGATGCAACAGGCTACAGTTAATGAAAATTCAAACAAAACATTATCACCATGATTCTAGTAGTCTACATACAACAGGCCCTAGTAAAGAACCTGAATAAACAAGTGAGAGAGAGTACATTGATCATTTGTCGAAAACCTCCAGATATCAAATAGACATCAATGCTATTGGCTCTGAGCTTCTTAACTAAATCTTCAATGCCAGGGGATAGCCTACACAAACCAAAGGAACATACTACTATAACACATTTCAGCAAGCAATCTACATATCTTGTACACATTTCTGGTCAAGGTAACTTAGGCGAAGGGTACACTTACAAGTTAATTCTTTCTTTATAAGCGAAATAACTTGTATGAGCAGAGTGAAACAACGGGAAAATAGCTCGCATCATACTAAAGAATCAGAAAAACACAACGGGTAAAATATACATCAGTACCTCGGGGGTCTCTTTTCAAGATATTCCTCAACTTTCGAAAGAGAAGGCTTGAACAAAGCAAGTCTTGCGGCTAGAGCTTCTTCAAATGGAACGGATCCACCCATTGCTCTAAGAATTCAATACACAATAAGTATAAGTAAAAAAATCACCAAGCTCTAATGTATATTTTACGTTATGGACCAAAAACCTGGCAGTCCATTCAGCAACAGCCTTTCCAGCTCCACAAAACTCTGCAAGTTCATCAATACCTTCATCCACACAAACTGTGCTATCCACATCGAAGCATACTGCTTCAACACTTCTCCAAAGATCGAGAATTTCTAGCAAATCAAAAAGCAACAACCAGCAGTAGAAACTCAGCAATCAAAAGCTCAAAAAAGTTTCTGATTTTAATTCTTATATCTCATTTTTCACACCTCCTAGTACAAAGCAGCTCAGGACAGCAATTGCACAACCAAGTACAAGATGTTATTCCCTAAATCCATATAGAAGAGATTCTAAAGTAATGAGTAGTAGTTTACCTATAGAAGGAACAACGTTTCCTTCTTCGTGCCCCAAAGCTGACAACTCCTGTCGCTGCACAGAAACTGTAACTGGACGGAGCAATTTGGGGTGGTTCATGATCGAGACTTGACCCCGAGAAGGAAATCTCCTGAGCTCAAGGGAAGACAAATTAGTAAAAAGTGATGAGATTTTTCTACAGGGAACCTGAATAGGCACAATCCTTGAAGTAGATAATGCTTCCATTAAACTTGGAGCTGCAAACTAGAAAGAAAACGAGAGTAACCGATAAGTCTAACATTCAATTCGATCCTCAGATTATGATAATGATATTAAAACGAAAGGCCTTGAGGGGGAATCTGATTATACCGATTGAGGAAATAGTGTCGAATGGGACCAAATCAAGGGAGAGAGATCCAGAAGATCCTAAAGCACTGGAACAAGCAAAGTAAATCGAGTGAAAATCGAGCTAGTAAGGCAAGATCTAAGATGGAGCATTTGAGAATGATCGGAATAACCCACGAAGGAGCGAAACTTTGAAAGAAAAAAGAAAAAAAAAAAGAGAGAGTGAGATGAGAGCAGAGGAGGAAGACGAGGCTAATGGGCTTTGGGATAAACTAATGGGCTTTGGAATGAACTAATGGGCTTTAAGCTTTCTGATTTTTTTTTTGTTTGTTTTTGTTTCACAATCGAAGTTATGGTAGGAGAAAAAGAAAGTTTGAAGGCATCGACCTTTAACAACAAACAAAAAGAGATAATCTTCTCAACTTGTAATAGAAAAATTAGAAACAAGTGCCAAAATTACAACATCAACACATTGTAATTCTTATCTCCTTGACCTTACTTGGGAATTGAGTAGACTTGAAAAGATGAAATTCATATGCTTTATTCCAATGTTCTCGTATGGTTATAGAGAAACATCATCTAATGGTTATGGAGAAGCATCTACTAATTAGATCTCGACCAAATTTGATTTTTTGTTCTTGTGGAGGAGACTTAAACAGTCAATTAACTGATTCATCAAACTTTTTATCGGAAGAGTGATGAAGGATGCGATTCGATTAAAACAAGAATTTATGGCAACATATCTTATTACCAAAATAAAAATGAGACATAAATTATTCATGAACTTAGAAATGAAAGAAAAAACTTTGTGATGAACTCCAATCAAAGATTGATGAAGAAGATAAACCAAACATCTTCACGGAAACTCGAGATTTCGATGGAACTCCGGTGAGGATGACATCGCCGGCGGTAGCGATGATGACTGACCGAACCACAGACCTAGAGCATTGAACATTGTCCTCAAGTGAACTAAACATGGTGGATCTGGTCTGAAGTCTCACCGTCGGATGAGATCTGTGGAGATCTCCGGCGAGCCGTTCAGATCTGAGTGCTCCACCTCACAACCCGTCATGACACGTGGAAGGAGGAGAAGGAGAGATCCATCACAAGCAGCTCCTCACGCCACCGTCAAGCACACAAAAAATACACGATGAGCTAAACTGGAGAGTGTCTAACACGTGCTATATGGTGTATCGATTAAAGCGGCGGTGGCGGAGAACTGAGTGGAAGGAGAGACAGAAGAGATGAGTTATTTTCTGACGGTGGTGAAACCGGCGAGCCATCAGGAAGGGAGAATGGAGGTCAGAAACAGCGCCGCTAGTTTTTCAAGAGAAAGAGAGTTCCGATATTTCTTTTTTTTTGGTCAAAACTTGAGCTTTTTTATTTTATTTATTTTTCGTCCTTTTCTCCTCTTATTTATTTGTTAAATAGCAACAAAAAATCTCTATAGTAATACTCAAATCTTAATATATATTTTTGTCAATTTTTAAATAATAATATAGAACTTTTTCATAATTTTTTCCATTGTAATTTTTCTGGTGTGGGTCTATTAGACCTCACTTTTTAGGGCATTAATCCACACATAAAAAATATTATGGGAATCCAAAAAACTGACCTAAAATCAATTTGAAATTTTAGATTTGGGTTTAATTTGGTTATAAACAAAAATAATCATCGGGTTTTGGCATAAAGTACCCATGGATTTCGGATCGAGTATGGGTATTATCTGATATCCAAACGTGTATCCAAATATTTTGAGTATTTGGGTATCTAAAATATACAAGTACTCAAAAATATACCGAACTAGATATAGCCCCGTGCGATGCACGTGTTTGTTTTTATTAAATAAAGTTTAATATAAAATTTTGAATAATATCTTGAAAATTTGTACGTTTGTTGGTTTCCTAATTTTGAGATCTAACTTATTAATAAAATTTGTCACATGGAAAATCCGGTTAAATACTAACTTTTAAAATCCTACTTAATTGGTTATAATATGATTCACCACGTAGAAGAATCTCATTGATTATTAACTTTTAAAACACAACTTTGTATAATAGGATGCTGCAAAGTTTTGAATAGTTGAATTTGACACGTGGAAGAATCCTTTAATTACTAACTTTTGAAACCCTAATTTATATAATAGAATTAGTAAGGTTGAGAGACCTTAATTTATATAATAAGAACTTTTTATGTTAGGATTCGGTTCTTTTATGTAATAGTATTTCAAATAAAGATAAATATTTTGTAATATAGATATAATTATCTTTTTTTTTCTTAAAAAAATTTATTACCAAAATTTTTATGATCGTTAGATATGACACATGAAAAATCATGTTAATTAATAATTTTGAGAAACCTTACTTTATATAATAAGATATATATATATATTGATAAAATATTAATAATAATAAAACAAAATAATGATATGTTTAATTTTAAATATTTACTTTTTTTGCTTGTTTGCTTTGACTACGTTAGATAAAACGAAAGAGAAAGATTAAGTTGGAGAAAGCAGAAAAGTAGGAAAGAGTTAGAACAAATTTCTATGTGTTGATGTATATATAGAGATTATAATTCACAATTCCCTTTTATAATAGGAACATTATCTTATTCCAAGTTCTTATTTACTATTTTTTTATGTTAGGATTCGATTCTTTCATATAATAGGATTCCTTTTTATGATTCAATTCCTTCATATAATAGGATTTCAAATATTTATAAATATTTTCTGATATAGTTATGATTATCTTCTCTTTTTATTTTTAATTATTTTAAATAAATCCAGGAAAATTTTGAATAGTTAGATTTGACACGTGGAAGAATCTTATTAATTACTAACTTTGAAAAACCCTTCTTTATATAATAAGATATCCAAAAGTATACCCGAATACTTAATTTTTTGAGTATTTTTAGGTATATAATATACTCGATTTTTTTGTTTTTACAATTTTATACCCAAACTTGAATCGGAACAAAACCGGAACTGAACCAAATTAGTTTTGATTCTTAAATAAATATGAAAATTGTAGATCCAAACCAATTCGAACTTAAGTGGACTCGAAAGACCCGAACTAAATAATACTCAATTCCAAAATGAGTATTAAAATTCCATACTCATAATAGCCGAACCCAATCAGATAGTTGAACCCAACCCGAATACCTATGGCTTGTCACGAGATAGCACTAGAAACTTTACCACTAGACTAGAGTGCTCGGATTCCATAGTTGTAATTTAGCCACAAATTTTTTGATTAAATAGCAAAACACAACAATCCTGTATTTAAGACAGAGACAAAATAGCATTTATAGATAGTTAGAATTTGTGTCTAATTTGAATAACATTTGTACTTGAACATAAAACATGACAAGTATTCAATATTAGAGAAGGCATTGGCACGTGTGAGGCTAAAAACAAAGGATGGATATCTTTATCTCAAGTCTTAACTATACATCACATAAAAATATGACACAAATTCTCTGAACTAAGGATCCATGGAAACAGCTCTGCTCCGATGTTGCATCAATATTTACGGGCACAAGAGAATTTCCGCTAAACATCACAGTAATGGTAGTGAAGTTCCAAGGTCGATATCGAGACCAGGAGGATGTGAAGACGATCGGTGCGTTACGGTTTTGAGTAGAAGATTGGTAATGACGTCTGGAATCTCGTTGGTCTCGTCCTCAATGGCTTTATCGTTTCCAGGGGAAGGATTAGCTGTTGTGAAACAAGGTCTTCTCGCTGGTAGAGTTCCTGGTCTCTCTGAACCTGATGATGAAGGTCCGTTTCTCCATCTTCTTCTGAACAATATTAACCTCTGATAATAGCGAGTAGCTTAGGAAATTGATAGTTATATGGGAGCTGTAGTAATTATACACTAGCAGTTTGTGAATGTAATTGAAATGCTCAGACAGGTTGGAGAACATACCGTAGACCAGACGAGAAGTCAGGAGGACATGGTGTTGGTTGGAGT
Source organism: Lepidium aucheri (assembly GCA_900406435.1). NCBI lineage: Eukaryota > Viridiplantae > Streptophyta > Magnoliopsida > Brassicales > Brassicaceae > Lepidium > Lepidium aucheri. The sequence goes on along the minus strand of OVBA01004364.1, from coordinate 6,669 downwards.
CCTATTATCCCTTATGCCTTTTCTGTTCCTCAAGATTGGAATGAGGTTTGGTCACTCAGCTCTTCTCTCTTTATTTCTATATGGCTTATCATCTTATTTGAGATTCTCTCCATTCTTTAGGTACCTGTCTCAATTGCTGATCTTGGTGGGACTGAGATTGACTTGAGATTTGCTAATCCTAAAGAAGGTCGCATATCTGTTATTGTAGCTCCTGTTCTTAGATTTGCTGATTGTAAGTTCTCTCTGCCAAATTTAGTCGATGCAGTGCAATCTTATCAAACTCTATACATAAAGCTTAGTTTCATTTTGATCTCTTGAGCTTGAGTCACTTACATTGTTTTGTTTGATAGACCTTGGGGAAGATGCTAAGATTGAGAATATTGGACCACCAGAGAAAGTGATCAATGCCTTTGGACCAGAAGTGATAGGAGAGAATGTAGAAGGGAAGGTGTTAAGTTCAAATGTAGCAGAACATGAAGGTAGACTCTATTACCAATTCGAATTAGAACCGCCTCATGTGCTTATAACAGCAACAGCTGCTGGAAACCGTCTCTACTTGTTCAGTGTAACTGGAAACGGTGAGTATTGAGAAGAAGAACACACACATCTTTTGGTTGTTTTATACACATTATTGCATTTCTGATGTTTGATGTTACAGGACTTCAATGGAAGAGATATTATAAGGATTTGAAGAGGATAGCTACTTCCTTCCGGGTTGGTTAGAACAATATTCTCATAAGAGTTTTGTCTGAATTCATTGGATAGATTCTATGAACACAGAGATTTGGAGTTGGATTTTAAATGAATCTATGATCTAATCGTATATAACGTACTTGTTATAAAATTGATAAACAGGATGATGAATTTTCGTGTCACTCTTTTCTCATTTCGCATTTTTGGAATTTGCTAAGACAATACTTTATAAGGATTTACATATGTACATAGTAATGGCATGTAAACACAAATTAGGTTGATATAAACCATCCCTAGTTGAATTCGAATCTGTTCTCTTCACAATTGCTCCAACTGTTAGAAAATGAGTAAAAAGAAAGAAGAAATCGAACACAAAGTTAAAGAGCAGAGTCTAACTTCTGAACTTTAACAATCCAAAGGAGTTTGATAAAGAGTAACTCTCTGCAGTTTGAGAATCGGTGTATTCGAAGTTCAAGGTTTATGTTAAACAGAACAATCGGTGAGATTGAGAGAGATTGAAGATGATGAATGAGAGTTTTTTTTTGATTTTTCTTTCTATCTCTTCTACGTATTTGTATATTTATACTAGTACACATACACCGATTTGTATCAATTCTCTTATTCTTAGAACCGACATCGAAATTGTTGGTTTACTAATTATCATTTCAATATTTTCGGTTTAATCCGGTTTAGATCAAATTTATAAGCAATTCTCCAACACCAACATCACAACATTTGACCATAAAAATTTTGGGAAAATATATAGCATTGTCTAATGTTTTTCTTATATTGTGTTAGATGTTTTCTTTAGAATAAATCGACTATACAAAATTTATATCGACTTTTTGTTTAATACTATAAATCATTTAGAAAGTATTTTCCTTTTCTTTTAAACTCAATTATATAATTTTCTTTTAGACTAAACTCAAAACAGTCATGAAACATAGATGCAACAACATGGATGCGTCTCTTATTATTTGATTTACTATTTGATCAACTTGTAGACAAATGGTTTAAATAAATCCAACTTTCAGTTGGATATTTAAAAGTGTGAAAAAAAAGAAAAAATAATAGTAAGATCCTAATTATTTGTTTGAGTTTAAGGCTTAGGTTTGATTGCTCATATCAGAAAGGGTGTTGCAAACGATATGTTTATTTTGCTACTAATCAGCATTTCGTTTGAATAATTTTTTACAAAAGTCATTTAGCCTTATTTAGATCTTTATAAAAGGTCTTTTGCAAACGAAGTTATTTACAGTCAATTTGGAAACGATCATCGTTTGTAAATATATATGATCAATTATTTTTATATTTTAATTATGTTTTGATCTAAAAAAGAATATATGATTCACATTATGGCTCAAAAAGAAGAATCAATTATTCACATTAAAAAATAGTCATTTGCTAATATAAAAATGTTACTTTTAAAATTGTAATTGTAATCTATATATTTATTTTTATATCAAAACTAAAATTTAAAGTATGTTACTGCTTACATTTTATAAACCTTATTTTAATCAAATTTTACATATTAATTTTTATCTCATTATACTATTTATTCAACCATTTTAGTGTTACTAATCAACATTAATCTTTAAACGACATTCGTTTGAAAATATATTTTACCAACCTTTATTTTCAAATGATCGCCGTTTTAATCACTCATTTTTTTTCCAAAAAATATTTGCAAACAGTGTTGGACCCTTGGTTTTATTTGATCAATGAGTGCTTGGGTGAAGAGTTTATATTTATGAGGACAGAGATTGTACATAGTTCAGTATAGTTATCACAAATTTTTTGTTGTATACATATGTTTTGGTTGTCAAAGAAAACTGATTTCCTTAAACAATGGTTATATATTGTAAACACACATTCATGTTTTTTATTTTCTTTCTCAGAACTCTAGTTCTATTTTTAACCATTTGATTTTACAACAACAAATCTTGCGTACTGTTAAATTTAAGTAATAGAGCAAATGAATAGTACATTCAATCTACTTGTTAAATTTTACTGTTTGTTTACAAATGATATAGGCTATCTACTTTTTCACAAAATTTTTACATATTAAAGTAAATATTTTAAGAAAAAACGAGTTCTATATTTGTATTTCCTTATACATCTAATAACCAGTTTATAATGTTTTATTGTTGTTTTAATTTGGCGTTATTTTATGCCTGCTATGGCTTATGTTTTTATGATATTATCGTAAACCAAAATGTTTGATCTAATGAAATAGAACAGCTTTAGCTGGTTGACAAAAAAAAAAGTATCTCATACATTGATTTTCCATGGTATATTTTTCTCCTTTTGTTATATTTTATTTTTCTATAAATGAACATAGACATTGCATGAAATGTGCCCAAATGTTACTTTAAATTGGCACAATTGTAGTATAAATATTAGCACAAACCCAACAGTAATTGAAACTTATGTTGATGTTGTGAAGAACTAATGATATAATTTTCATGCATTCGATATTGGAAAATGAGAAGTTATATACATAAGGTGACTTTCATTTTGTGGTCTGGATTTTCCCATAAACTTTTGTCGTTTATTCAGTTTGATAGAAATTGCTTTACAAAATAGTTTTAGTATTCGTATTAAGAGCTAGTCTAAGAGGAATGTAGACACAACAATATGGCGGTTTATTTACTATATGAAACTTGTGACATATGGTTGAATAAGAGAGAAAATAATCAATAGTAAGATCTTAATTATTGTTTGAGTTTGAAGTATAGTTTGATTTGTTCAAATTGTATGAAGAGTTTACATTCATAAGCACAGAACTATAATGAATCATTTCATTCAATTAGTAATTATTACTCCCTATCAATGATTAACTAATTTGATGAAACAAAAACTACCAATGATTTACTAATTTGATGTGTCAATTAAGCAATTTTATTAGTTTTACTAATCTGTTGTGTTAATTTAAAGTAAAATTTAAGCATATCTTATGCAAAATATATAATGATTTTGTGCAAAAATCACATATCGGTTTTGTGTTCAATATTAAAATTTTAAAATTAATTTCATACTTTTTAGTTGTTCAAAGTTCAGATCAGTTTCTTAATTTATATCAAGTAGATTTTTGGTTAAAAAAACTTAATATCAAACTTAAAATATTACTAAACCATGTTAGATTAGATTACTAAAAACAAACATGAATCATCCATCACTCCTTCACATGCTTCACTATCATATTTTAGCTAATTATTAATTAACAAGTTGCAGTAGAATTCAGTATATTCCAAAGCTATAATAAATATTTTTTCTTATTATAATTGTTTTCTTCTGCATCTTATATTAAATTCAAAATTTTAACATTATAGACCGTAAGATTCGTATTTTATGGTACCAAAGGAACCCAATAAACCATAAATATATATAATTTTTAGTTAGGGTTCAAACCTTACAAAAGTCTATCTGGAAAGAAAGGATTGCAAAGATCTTCATTCAAGTTGTTACTCCGCAGACAGCCATATTCGTGCCACCATATGGACAACATATTCTGGAGCTATACACTCCCTTTCTCCTTTTGTCTTGAATTGCATTAATTAAAGATTTTTTTAAAGTTGTATAACATCTTACATTTAAAACAAAAAAAAAACTTATAAAAGCATAATTAAGTTTAAAATGAGGTCCATTATTAACATAGCAAGCTAATAACAAAAGAAACAAAACTTATTATTTATCTTCGATTGTGTACATCTTTTGTTTACAATTTTCTGAAAAGTCATATATATCTTATTATATAAAAATAGATATGGACCCGTGCGATGCGCGAGTTTTAAAAATTATATTTAACATATTTATAATATTATGAATAATTAGTATAGTAAAATATTTAAACCATATAATCTTATAATAAAATCTATACCTCGTTTGGCCGACTTTTGTGTCAAACATCTTCTAGATCTTTTCGGGTTTATAATATAATTATTTTGAGTTGTTTCAACATTTTCTAACTTTGTAATTTTTATTGCAATCTTGCATACTAAAATAACAAATTTCGGTAAAATTACAAATTTCGATAAAATTTCTTTTATATAGTGCATTTCCTAACTTTTCCATAAGAAAATGATGCATAAAGCCTTGAATAGTATTCTCATGTTGTAGAAATATTTAATTTTTAGTTGGATTATAAAACTGTTGTCGAATAAGAAAAAAACATTATTAAAATTTACTTTTTTATCAAGTAAGAGAAAATTTATTCATATAAGCTCATTGTTTTCATTTAAAATTCTTGCTTCACACTTCCTTAAAAGTCGTATCACCGTACGATGATACAAACTTTTTTTGCTGATTAATGTAAATAACTTGTGTTGTTTTAAGTTTTTGTGTTTATTGTTATTTAACCTATAAAAATTAAGTAATTGAAATGATGAGATTTTCATTCTTAAAACATATATATATATATGTATATAAATATTGATAAAATACTATATTCATATTTGTAAAACAAAATAATAATACATTTAATTTTAAATGTTTACCTTTTTTATTTGCCTATTGCGTTGAATGTAAACAAAAAAGAAATAATTAAGTTGAAGAAAACTAGAAAAGTTGAAAAGAGTTGAAAAAATTGTCTATATGTTTAT
>OVBA01004363.1:0-23806 GCA_900406435.1 Lepidium aucheri | reverse complement strand
AACCTGGAATGTTAGCTCCAATATAGTCTTGATAAAGATTATCCTTGACCACGCTTTTAGCAATGAGGAACTGTCATGAATTTTTTTGTGGTGGGATGTGACAGAATTTCATTCCTTCCACTTATGCCATGCTAGTCTTGAGTTTTTGCAGTTGGTGCTGAAACCTTGGCCACTTATATTGCTGTGTGACTATTTCGTATAATTTGTTATTGTCAATTAATATGCTTATTGGGGAGAGGTGCAATTTGTTTCTATTTAGAATTTGGATTGAGCTAATATTTAGCTTGTTTCCAAATTACATATAGTTTGTTTTGATTGATTATAGTTTTATTGTCTCGATTGATTGTTTTAATAAATTTAAATTGTTTTCAAAATTTATAATATTTCCAAATGGTGATCGAAATTAATAGAACTTGTTTTTCTAAAAAATATTTCAGGCTCGGTGGTGTTCGTGGTGGAGATCATAGTACTTGTGGTGCTTCTTATGTGTAATTTGATTGATTTTCTGTTAAAATTGATTGTTTTACCAGGTTTAAGTTGTTTTAATAATTTATAGTGTTTCTAAATGGTAATCTAATTTAATTGAACTTATCTGTTTGGATTGATCCTGAAATGATTTGCAAGAAGATCAATCAGGATCTTTAATCAGTACAATTTTGACTTTAAAAGTTTTTTTGTTATCTTTGTTTTTACATTTATTCATTAAGAATATTTTTGGTTGGAGAGCTTTAAAATGTTTTACAGCTATGTTTTGTAGTCTAATTTATTTTTAAAAAATTTATGTTCTGAATTAGGGAGGTTTTTTATTTTTTTGATTAAGATTTTATGTTAGAGAGCTAATCAATGAGCACATAAAAAATACAATACTGTAAAAAAGTGGTTTGTGAAAATAAAAACTATATCTTGGATCAAAATTGTGTAATATACTTGTAATATATTTTATGATTTCTAGTTTTGTGGGAAAAAACTATGTACCTAGCGATGGTAGAGACGGCAGCAGTGGAAGCAAAAACGACGATAGACCGTCATTCATTTGGCAAATATAAGCCCTAAATATTTAGATCAAATTAGTAATAGATTTATAGATAAGTAAAAAGTTGTAGAATAAGCGGAAAACTAGAGATTTGAAATCACTGACCTTAAGTTGCATTTTTAGATTTTGATTTAAGTTTTTTTTTTCTTTTGGTGCTGATTTAGGTTTTTTATTATTCTTTTAGTGTTTATTTATTGAATTTTTTTTTCAATTTCACATAAGTTTATTTATTTTGGCGTATTATTATATATAAGGGAGACATGAAAATCTATTTTCTGTGGAGATCTCTATTGTTACTTAATGAATTAGATATGATGAATTTAATTATTNATAAATATATATATATATATATATATATATATATATATATGAAACATGTCGCAGAAAAAGAAGGTTATTTATGAAACAACAATTAAAATTAAAAGTAAAAATAAAATAAAAAATACGTGTTTGACTTGAGGCTGACCACATTTATGATACATTAGATGACCCCACTCAATGTCTGCAAGGTCATTACACAACAGTATCTATCTTCTCTTTCTTTGACGCTTTGTGATCCCTAAATCTTCATAGATTACGTGTCTACTTCTTATTGGCTTGTTTCTTGACTCTGTAAGAAAGTGGTATTAGTGAAATTCGAGTTAAAAACTCAGCACAGAAAACTTAACAAAAATAACTCAAGAGAATATGAAGGCTAATTATGTATCAGTTTAACATTGTTTTTTTTTCTAACACTGGGTTGGAATCGAATTTTGATGTCAAATCATTAGCTGGATCATCTTAATTATCAGACTGAGAGCAACTCAACAGTTTAACATTATTATTTTTTCTTTTCATTACATAAAACTTATAGTATTAAACAAACAATCAAAACACATATATCCAATTAAGGATTAGGTCTGACCAATTTGAAAGATCATTTAAAGTAGTTGAAATAACCTGGTGCAAATAGCTTTCTTTTTTTTATGATATACCAATCAGAATGGAAGGCCATGTTCTTTTATTTAGTGTTATAAGAAGATAAATCTTCGGTATTTTTAACTTTTTTGTTAATATTGGACCTCAACTAACTGGAATATAGGCGGTAAGACTCAATTCCAGAAGATAGACGGTGAGACTCAACATTGGACCAAATTCCTATATAATATAGGCGGTGAGACTCAATTCCAGAATGTACAAGTACATCTGTCTTTAGTAAACTTACCACATACCATTAAACTAAAAACCATTTGGATTTTCACCATTTTTCAAATATAACAATCAAAACACATATATCCAACTAAGGATTAGGTCGTGTTTTTTTTTTCAGTGTTGTAAAAAGACAAATCTTCAACATTTTTTTTGTCAATACTAGATCTCAAATTAGTTAATTCATTAACCAAATTTTTATATAATGTAAGCGTTGAGACTTGATTCAAGAATGTATAAGTGCGTCTGTATTTAGTAGATTTACCATCTGTCACTAAGCTAAAGACGATTTGTATTTTCAGCATTTTTCAAATATAACATTTCTTAGTTTTTCATAGTTCATAATTTCAATTAAACGTTTTACCAAAATTAAATAAATAAATCGCAAGTGGCCTTTAGCTTAGTGGTAGATGGTAAGTCCATTAAATGCAGGCGCACTTACACATTCAGAGATCGAATCCCGTTATCTGCTTTATACAGGAATTTGACTAGTGGGTTGTTGTGGTCCAATGTTGAAAAAAAAATTAAAAAAAAAAATCATGGAAACGTGTTAGTCACATCAAAACTTCATATGCTTGGGCTACAACAAGTCACTGTCGTTTCCATTACTAACACTTTGGCTTCTTTCTCTATTAACTTCGTCAATATAGTTTCTAAGATAAACAACAATAAATGTCTCTCTCTCTGATTTTTTGTTTCCCGGCTAAAGAGGGATGACTCGTATTGTCCACCATTAATGCTCTTTTGTTTCCTGTTTCTTGCAATTTGATAACTTCATAACCCTAGCCCACTTCATTACTTTGCCTTAGCTGTTTTCGACAACTATTTTTTTGGGTTGACATCAATCAGGTTCATGTATGCCTTCATAATTGATAAAGAGAACCATATTTCACTAACATTATATTTTTCTTGCCAATTCCATGAATCAAAAACATTTCAATTATGTATATATATAGTTGCAAAATAACATTAAAAGTCTTTTCTTTATATGGATTTCTCTGATCTTACCATTTTGTTTTTCGAGAAGCCAATCGCCTAGCTGATAGTCTCGCCAATCATGCTTTTGATTTTCCGCTTGGTTTTCGTTCCTTTGATTATTTGATTATGTACCTGAAGTTGTTTCGAGGTGATGAATTCGAAATCCCACCCAAATTTGAATTCTTTCAGTTTTATATTAATATAGTAACTATATAAATATTGACTAGAATTTGGTCTGATTTGATTTCAATTCTCTTCGGTTTTGTTTCTGAATGGACACTTGAATTATGAACTAAATAAGATGGTAGTCATATATTAAAGACTCCCTCTAGTGCAAAGTCTTTCAAAGCCAATGTTGAAGACTCAAACATACACTCTGAATCAGAGTCTTTCAAGGAGAAACAGAAAGTACCCAATGCAAAACAGAGTCTTCAATATATGACTAACATCCTATTTGGTTCATAAGACCTAAAAATTCTTTCATAAGACTTGAGAATTCTTTTGGTTCTCAGTAAATTTGGTTATAAATAATTATTTTTGACCCCAAAAAATTACACACAAAAAATAATTATTTGAAGTCTTGTAAAGACTAGAAAAAAAGTAATTTGGTTTTCACTTATAATATCAAATATTCAAATTCGATTGCAAACCATAAAAAATCAATTCAAAATTGAATCAAAAGTAACCTAACACTAGATGAATCAAAATAATAGATCAGTTCGATTCCGAGTAGTAACTTGTAACCAAAATTATCATATTAGTAGTATTAGTAATACTTAGTATAATTAACTAATTAGTAAAAGTAAAATTTTTATTTGATTATTTTTGATTATTGGTTAAAAAATAAACCGAACTAAAAACCAAAAACACTAAAATATTGAAATTACTCGGTTATTTGTTAAAAACCGAAACCGAATCGAAAACTTATTTTCACATTGATTCGTTTTGGTTGTTTATGCCCACCGCTAGATTTCTCAATACAAAAAAAAATCGCAATATTTGCAATCATGATTCATTTTTGTTTTTGAACGTGTTGTTGTTGCTGTCACATACATTAAATACAATGCCATAAATGTGGTACAATTTTTGCGTGAAATAAATGCTCAGGGCCGGCTCAAAGCTCGCTGATCGTCCTTTTCTTTGCGTCTTTATTTCATTTTTCTGTTCAAATTCCACCGGCTTCCGTGAGAGCAATTAGGCTATGGATCGGAGTTTTGTCGATTCCACTAATAAAATGAATGAGTACAGTTGAAAAAGAAAAAAGAAAAAAATTTATAATGAATATATCAATATATAAAGAATCATAGATCGTAAATTCGTTATTGCCTTTGGCTTTTTATCTCCTCTTGACGACATTAAAACCAGACCAGACCAAAATACATTAAATAATTTTACTCTTTTTTCAAAAATTCTCACTTTGATCCAATCTTCTTCATTTTACTTCACTTTTGGGTTTATTTGTCTCTTCTATAATGACTCTAAAAGTTCTACTAGCTGTTCAATAGTTTTGTCACTCTGTGTTTCTTCTTCTTCAATCTTCTTTTAACCTCAAAACTTGGCTAAAATGGGAAGAACACCTTGTTGTGATAAGAAAGGTTTGAAGAAAGGTCCATGGACACCTGAAGAAGATGAGATTCTTGTTGAATATATTAAGAAAAATAGCCATGGAAGTTGGAGAACACTCCCTAAACATGCTGGTAAAACTTCTATTTCCTCTTACTCTCTTTACTTTGTTTTGGTTCTTGAGAGATCTTGTGTAGAAGAAACGATTTTGTCTGGCTTTAAACAGGTTTACTTCGATGTGGAAAGAGTTGTAGACTTAGGTGGACAAACTATTTAAGACCAGACATAAAGAGAGGTCCATTCACTGCTGAGGAAGAAAAACTTGTTGTCCAGCTTCATGCCATACTTGGAAACAGGTCTTTCTTCTTGCTTCTTCTTCTATTGTTTCACTTACATTGTCTGAGTTCTTCTTTTTTGATCTTTCTCAGGTGGGCTGCTATTGCAGCACAGCTTCCAGGAAGAACAGATAATGAGATTAAGAACTTATGGAACACTCATTTGAAGAAAAGACTTTTATGTATGGGTATTGATCCTAAAACCCATGAGCCATTACCTGCATTTGGTTTAGCTAAACAAGCTCCATCTTCACCTACAACTCGTCACATGGCTCAGTGGGAAAGTGCTAGAGTTGAAGCTGAAGCAAGGCTTTCTAGAGAGTCAATGCTCTTTACTCCTTCACCTAGTGGAGGTGTAAAAACTGAGTGTGATCACTTCTTACGCATTTGGAACTCTGAGATTGGTGAATCTTTCAGAAACATTAATGCTCCATTAGATGAATCAGTTACTAGTCAAAGCCCTTGTTCTAGGACAACATCTTCCTCATCTGCACTTCTAAAAAGCTCTACAAATTCCTCTGGAGGAAAAGAGATTGTTGCAGTGACTAATGGTTCTGATTCTTCTCCATGCTCAAATAATCCTGAAGATGATTCAACTGATTCTGCTCTTCAACTTCTGCTTGATTTTCCAATAAGTGATGATGACATGAGCTTCTTAGAAGAGAATATTGACAGCTACACAGTTTCTCCTGTTGGTGTTGGTTCCGTGATTTCCAAATTCTAATCTAATGAAAGTTTTATCTTATATGTAGTGATCATAAGTAGAGATTTAGTATCTATGTAAATCAGCTTTAGTTAGTCAATGAAGTATCAGCTATTTAGGTTTTGATGATTCTCCATAAACAAACAATATGATTCACTCTGAAGCTGTTCACACACAAAATCAATATACAAACAAAGTTCCCACAAACCATTGAAGAAATAAGAGATATTGTTTAAACTTTACAGTTGAAAACTCATAAATTTGATAATCAAATTCAAAGATTAGAAACATCCACAAGTTGCCTTGGGGACAAATCCAGTAGCTCTGTATTTAGCAGCCATTTCTTCTGCTTTAAGAGTATCTTCACCACGTTTAGCTTCAATCATTGCTCTCCTTTCTTCTGCTTCTTTGTGAATAGCTGCAATCTTATTCTTCATTTTCTCTGCATATTCTGCTTTCTTCTTCTCTAGTTGCTCCTGCATTCAAACAACACAACACACATATCAATTACACTTTCACTTCTCATTAAGAACAAATTCATCTAATGTCTCTCTATTATACCTCGATTTTCTTGAGTTGGGCTTCAACAGCTGCTTTCTTTTTGTTTTCCCAAGACATAACATCAGAGATCTTCTTCTCAGCTCTGTTATATGTTAATCTGTTAGCAAACAAGACAAGAATCTAGAAAATACCAAGCCAATGATGAAAAACCTCTTACTTGTTTTCGGCTTTGCTCTTTTCACTATCTTCCCAAGCTTTGATGAAAGACAATTGCTTCTCCTTTGACAAATCGGCTAGCTTAACATCTACATAGCAAACAATTGAGTCACAATTACTTCCACAAAACATTACAACTAGCAAGAACTCACTGGATTTTCATTTCAACTCACCTCTGTCCAGAGAAGCAGAGGAAGATTTTGTTGGTGTAGATTCTACAGGTTCTGTAAGAATCTCAATTCGATTAGAACAACAACATAAACAGCAAAATTCCCCAAATCTTAACAAAGAGAGTACACACAAGCAGACACATCAAAAAACATGATTCTGTAGTGAATAAATCTCGATACTTTAATCGAAACAGATATGAATTTCACAGTGCACATTTATGTCCAATCGATTCTACGAATAACCTCAAAACCTATAATTTCTCATAAAACAGAAGATAATCAGAGAAACCAATCCATAATTCTGAGTAAAGAGAGAGAATTTACTCTCAACAACGGCAAGGGCTTTAGAATCATCGGAAATTTGCTCCGGAGGTGGCTTTTGAACTTTCTCCTCCGTAACATCTTTTGAAACATCCACCGGAGCTGGAGTAGTAGTAACTGGAATTGGAGTTTCCACTGGAGCTGGAGCTGGAGGAGTAATCTTCGCCGGAGATTCAGTGTCTAACGTTATCTTTTGTTCTTCCGCCATTATCTCTGAACCGAAGAAACGGAGAGAGATAAAAAAAAANTCCCTGAACCGAAAAAACGGAGAGAAAAAAAAAAAAAAAAAAAAATTATTAAAAAGAAAATGAATAATAGATAAATTCGATACTATAACAGTTTTTTTATGTTAAAAATATCTTATTATTCCTTGCCGTTGATTTATAAAGTCATATAATCGTACGGTTTTAAATCCATTCTTTTGTAGATCTATGTGGACTGCGACGCACCGGAATACAAAACTTAACTTGCCGACAGACATGTAAAGTGGTTAAAGGTTGCCACGTAACAAAATGTCAAACTTTCTTGAAGCATATTTCAAAGTTAAAATAAAGAATAATTAAATTAATCGGACAAAAGCATGACGTGGCGAAAGACAAGCTGGAGACAGATATGATAGATTAAATTTATAATTAAATCTATCATTTTCTTGTTGATAGAGCGCGTGTACGGTACGTGCAAAATAAGTTGATGGGCCATATTTGTTGGGCCGATTTCATATTATTGAGGTGATTATAATATTTGTAAACAATTCTTTTAATAAAAATTGTAGTTCCTATTAGGCCCTCTGCATTTTTTGTTTTGATTTGAGTTTAGTGTGTGTCTTTTCTGGTTCTGGTTTTTGGATTTAGTAATTTATGACTTATTTGACTATTTTTATCTTTTGGATTTAGTTTGGTTCAGATATAGATTGGTTTCGGGTCCAAGTATTTAAATATATATATATATATATAATTCATAAATAGTAAAAACTTAATAAAAATTGATCTAAAAAAATTTAAATTTAACAAAAGTATACTGGATATCTATTCGGTTTTTTTATTCGGTTCGGGTTCAAGTTCGGGTTTAGTTTTTTGGGTACATAAATTTAAGACCTATTTGGTTCATGTTGGATTCCTGTTTTCTGGGTCAGTTTCAATTTGGATTCCGGATATCGAATTTTATGCTCCGAACTAGTTCCTATAAATTCATTCACCAAAATTGTATAATCAACTTGTCCGAATACATTTAAATATTTTAAGAACAAATTCAAAATATTTGAGAAAATAACACGAAAAAGATAAACACAAAAACTCTTTACAAAATGCATCGAGTTTTGAGTAAATATATTTCTTATATAACCAGTGAATGAATATTAAACAACTTTCAAAATTAATATTTATAGAGTTTTGTGAAATATTTTCCTACACATCTAACAAAAGTGATATAGTAATAAAATCATAATCTAATTGATAAGGACATATTTAATAGCTTTGACTAATTGAAATATTTCTTTTCAACTAACTTTCTTAATTTTTTTGTGTGTAAATGTCTAAATTATTGCTTTCTAAGCACGACTCTGAATATATGAAAGCACTGCGACAATAATAAACTATTTTTGATACCACGTACTTTGTGCATGATTCTTTAACCTATTTGTATCTTAATCTTGAGAAATATTCTGAATTTTTCTAGGATCTGCCTAACTCAAGGACAAGGCTATACCTAAATTATTGATCTTAATTTACGTATAAGTTTTAGACTTATTTAGGTTTAATTAGTTGTAGGTGGTTGGAAATTATTGACTTCTTAGAATGAGTCATGTTAATTACATATTATATTTTTCTTTTTGTTGAAATACAAAAATGATACATTAGCTGAGCCATTGATCAATTTGGTTGGTCATCTAAAACAAAATATCATGAGTGTTGAATTTTGATTTGTAATAGAGATCAAAGCCATCATCTAAAACAAAAACCAACAATTCCATTATTTAAAATAAAAATCACTTTAACGTGGGAGAAGAGATTAATAATTTTTTAACCTAAAAAATGTTATTTGCTCTTCTAAAAATTTTAGACCCTAATCCCTCGCATAGACCGGCTCTGACTAGAGTTACAAAAGTTAGGTTAATGTGGTCTATAGATATTATTAAAGAACAATAGATTGGGTTTTTTTGGGTAACCTAAAATATATATTATAGTTGAAGAATCGCAAATCAAACATTAAGAACTTTGAGATGGTTTCGAACCCACCACGCTTGAGGACTGGCTCAAATGGCCAATTGGTATGTTTGTATATATACAATTCTTAAATCTTCTCTCTTATTGGTATTTTGCTCCATTCTTCTTTAATTCTCTGTAATATTAATAGATGCAGATAACTAAAGACGAAGAACATCACAAAACGGTGTCGTTTTCTCGTAAAATCATCATGAAAGCTACTGTTTTGAACCTTTTGATCATCGTTTCTCTATTCATGTCAGCTCTTCTCTTACCATTTCTTGGCTTTCTCAGTTTTGTAAGTTCAAATCCAAAACCCTAGCTTTTATAATGTATTTTCTGTTGATGCGTGATTTAGCACAACTATCTTTTAAACTAGTGATTTTTATAAATTATTTTCCTGTGTTCATCAAATTTATTATTAATCTCGAACGTTGGGTTGAGTGTTCTCGTATAAGGATCTGAAATCCAATTTACGAACGTTTGTCTCCTTTCTATCTTAATTTACATGTTTTTTCTTTATTTTCTTCTTAGTTTTTGTGTTTGTCGAGTAATTTCTTCAATTCTAGACGTTTTTGTTCTTCAAGTATCCTTAGTTAATCTTCAGAATTGCTTCTTTTCCTCAAGCTTGCTCCCTCTTCCTTTTTTTTCTTCGTATGCTCTCTTTTTATAAATGATTTTAGACGTAAATGGAATACAAGCATTATTCTGAAGTACACGTGTTATCCTGCATTGTATCTGGTGTATTTCATGTGTAAACCAACATTTTCTTAAAAATTTGTGGCTAAATTACAACTTCAATAAAACCCAACCAAAATCATCAAAAATAGCCATGATTTAACCATAATTTATCTAGCGATAGTATCTACATAAAAAAATTCATAAACTATACAGTTTTTACTATAAAAATTGTAGATAAATTGATGATTTTTAGTGACTCTTTAATAATTTTTTTATTTATTTCATAATTGTGATTTAGCCACAATATTTTTTTGATTTTTTATAATTGCGATTTAGCCACAATATATTTTTAATTACTATAAATAATCTTTCTTCTCTTGTTTTTTGTTGTTATTCAGAATGGTTTTACAGGTGTTAAGGTAATAACAAATATAAATGAACTAAAATTTCCTTACAAATGCGATACC
Source organism: Lepidium aucheri (assembly GCA_900406435.1). Taxonomy (NCBI): domain Eukaryota; kingdom Viridiplantae; phylum Streptophyta; class Magnoliopsida; order Brassicales; family Brassicaceae; genus Lepidium; species Lepidium aucheri. The sequence goes on along the minus strand of OVBA01004363.1, from coordinate 13,449 downwards.
GTGAACAACAAGTCACATCAAACTCAAGTTCCTTTGTCTAAAACTCGCGCCACAAAATTAAATCCTAACCGTTCAAAACAATCCACGTGTCCTTCATACTTCCGTTGGATTCACGAAGATCTACGGCCATGGAAACAAACAGGAATAACTAAAGGAATGATAGAAAAAGCAAGTAGAACGGCGCATTTTAGATTGGTTATCGTTAACGGGAAAGCGTACGTTAAGCGATACAGAAAATCAATACAAAGTAGAGATGATTTTACTCTGTGGGGAATTCTACAGTTGTTACGGTGGTATCCAGGGAAATTACCAGATCTCGACCTTATGTTTGACGCTGATGATCGTCCCGTCGTTCGATCTGTTGACTTTTTAAGTCAACGAAAGAAAGAACCACCTCCAGTTTTCCGTTACTGTTCTGATGATTCAAGTTTGGATATTGTCTTCCCTGATTGGTCCTTTTGGGGCTGGTAAGTAACCAAAACTACATACTGGGCTTGCTATAATAATTAGGCCCAAATTTTACTATATGGGCTTTTAATGGGCCAGGGCTGAAGTGGGCATAAATCCATGGGAAAAATCGTTGGAGGCGATAATAAAAGGGAATAATATGACGTCATGGGAGGAACGCGTGGCGTATGCTTATTGGAGAGGTAATCCTTATGTGGACCCTACAAGACGAGATCTTCTCGAGTGTAATGTTTCACAACATGAAGAGTGGAATACTCGCTTATATATTCAGGTTTTTTTTTTCCTAATTTTTCAAAATTAATTTTAATAAATTAACTTAATTTTAATATATACATTAATTTTTTTGGGAAAGGATTGGGTTAAAGAATCAAAAGAAGGATTTAAGAACTCAAACCTTGAGAACCAATGCACCCATAGGTAAAAAGAATTATCATTTATCATTTGATTTTTGTTACCAATTATATCGTCAATTAGTAGAAAAAATTTATATAACCAAGATGTAGTCATATTTTGCCACGGTGCAGTAGCCACGGTATAGTTTGTGGTTACACCGTGGCTATACAGCCATAAAAATTTTATATTTTTTTGTCATTTTTAAAACAATTCATGGCTATAGCTAAATATTCATGATTTTTTATGATTTTTTCTTAGCTACGTTTTGATTTTCTTGCTAGATCATGACATATGCCCGATCCAAAATCTAAGCATATTTTTTTGGGTCAATATTGAGCTAGAACTGGCCGGCTCATTAGCCAATTTCCTGGATAATGTATGCGGCATGACTCGATCCTTGAATATGCAAGTGCGCATGTCTTTAATGGACTTACCGCCTGCCATTAAGCTAAAAACCACTTGCAATCTAAGCATATTCTATAAACACCAAATAGTATTGTGGTGGCAACATAGATGAACTTATTTACTTGACCAGATATATTCAAACATTTGTTTTTAATTGTTATATTTACTATTTCACTCGATGAAATTCTTACATATGATTTTCGTCGAGAATATGGATACAATATCTGTCAATAATTTCATCAAAATTTAAAGATTTTATTGTAGTAACTAATATATATTATTCAATTTTTTTATAGATACAAGATATACATAGAGGGATGGGCATGGTCAGTAAGTGAGAAATATATAATGGCATGTGATTCAATGACACTATATGTAAAACCAAGATTCTATGATTTTTACTCACGAGGAATGATACCATTACAACACTATTGGCCGATTAGAGACGACTCCAAGTGTAAATCTCTCAAATTCGCTGTGAATTGGGGCAATAACCACATTGAAAAGGTCATCTACTTCATGTTTTTTCACACAATGGACCTTGAAGTTTGTTTTGTATCAATCTAATCCTGATTTTTCTTGTGTATAGGCTCGTGAGATAGGAGAGGTAGGGAGTAGATTTATAAGAGAAGAAGTGAATATGAAGTATGTGTATGACTACATGTTTCATTTACTCAAAGAGTACTCTAAGCTATTGAAATTTAAGCCGGATATTCCTTTGGATGCGGAGGAGATCACGCCAGATTCTATGGGATGTTCTTCGACCGGACGGTGGAGAGATTTTATGGCTAAGTCTATGGTAATGTCACCAAGTGAAGAGTCTTCTTGTGAGATGGTTCCTCCTTATGACCTTCTAGATTTAAAAAAGGTTCTTGAGAGAAAAGCTAATGTAACACGTCAAGTTGAGTTGTGGGAGGCTCAATACTTTCAAGATCTTACCAACAAACCGTAGATTGTTGTTTTATATCATACTTTCTTTTTACGTACGATTTAGAAATGCAAACTAAGTTTTTGAAAATATAGTGTTAAAGTTGTGTTGATATGAAAGACATAGACGAAGATACCTTCTGAACTTGAGCGAAATATTCTTCCTCTTCAATGTATCTGGATCGAGAAAGAAATCCACTCAGAATTTTGACTCTACGGTTCAACTCTATGAAATTAGAGAGGAGCTTTAAGAATTTTTTGTGCAGATCGACGAAACTGATTCAGAGAAGGAGATGAAGTGCGATGGAGAAGATGAAGAAATTAATTGATCGAAGAAAATCAATCTTCTTTCTGTTTCTATTTCAAGTTCTCGTTTTTCTCTCTGAATCTATCTCAATTTAAGTTTTCTAAGCTTCTTATATTAAAGTTTAGAGTAGGTGTTTTATCTCAATAAACAGAATTAATGTGAGTTAATTAATGGACATGTGTATTATTAATTTGTATAGATTTTGATTCATCAGAATTCTGTTTCAACAACTAAATGCTAACTTAGCCAAATCTAATATTTATAAACAACAATGTCCATCAATACAAACCTCGGTCTAGGACTTAATCATATGTTTAAGTGAATTTAATTTCAAAACAATACCAAAATTATTCAATTTACTAATTAAGTGACAAACAAAGTAGATAAGCCGGCTTGTGATTAGCCACCTCCTTATGGATTGACAAATGGACAGATGAATATTAGGAGGTCCAAAACAAGATTTTTCAGCGATGAAAAAAAAAGAATAAATTAATTGTAGTGGAAGTCGTTATATCAAAACCTAAAAAGGAAATTAAATTTATATAATTATTGTGAGTTGACCAAATATTGATTAATTAGTTTTTTTATTATAAATCTTAATACATTCCAATAATAGTAATATTAGAAAACACAAAGCACACAACCTAATAAAAAATTCAAATAGAACTAATTTCAAATCAACTACAAATCTTCATGGCATATGGAAATTCAGTTTATAAATATTTTTTTAGTAACGGACTTTCTTTAAATATTAAACAAAAATGAACAGTCAATAGACATCGTTAGGCCTATTGCGCCAATTTTACACAAAAGAAAGAGTTCGAGAGGATAGTTGAGAAGTCTTTAGAGTTATGAAGACGAAGATAGCCAGAGTTGCATCATCTGATCATAATGGTAAAACCCTTTGTCTGTTGATATAAGACACAACACTCCAGACTTTTCCTATCTCACCTTCAACCATGCATTGATTATTCGGTAGAATTCTTCATCTACCGATTGTTTTCTTGCTAAAAGTAAATCCAATCAACAGACACTGATTACCAAGTTTCAAAATAGAAACAAAACACAATTGTTAGATATATTGATTGATTACCATCATTTAGACATTTGATGATGACTCCACTTTTTTGTAGTCTTCTATATTGAGAAAACAATGGCGGTTGATTCACGCCTATAGCAACTTGAATTTCAATATCAGAACAATACCCCAGATTGTTTATAATACACTTTATGCGGTCTATAACAACAGAAAGACACAGTGCAGTGTGGAAACTACAATTTTTCAAGGTCCATGCAACCAGTACGCCAGCCTTGGGACAACTTGGATCGATTCCCTGATCAGACAAACAAAAACATCTCAGTATACACTCAGTAATTTGAGTCACGGTAAAAAGAGATCCGATTGAACTAAATAAAATAAACTTTGTATATAATTGTAATTTATAATCATATTATCAACTAGATTAAACATTCAAAAAGTATATATAAATAGATTCTAAAAATTATTTAACTGTTAAGAAAAAAAGAACTATTAATAACTCAGAAAAAAATATTAAACACTACAAACAAACTATCAAAGAAAAAATAATTCTGTGCACAAAATGTTCATCATCTATGACCATCTAGTTTAATAATAATAGAAAACCATTGCAAAACTAATTTGATAGATTTTCTCTGTTTTTATTTACTTTTATACTTCTAATCATGTTTCAATCTGATAAACCAAATTGATTCAGAATATTTATCATTTAACTGAAATCGTTGGTAAACCAAACGGTTAAAATGAAAATAAAGAAAATTAGAAGGAATCATTATTCTAATATGGTAGTGACCATATTAAAATGGTAAATAATTCCGTTTTAGTAAACCATAATCAAAAGAAGTCATTTTTAAATCTTGTAGTTTAGTCATTATTCTAATATTAACCATATTAAAATGGTATATCTTTCTGGTCCAATAAAAATATCAGATTATGCATATACTGAATAAGATCATTCTCAATTCGAGTATCAACATCCATTTTCACAAAGTGTCATGATTCAGTCACATCGCCAAATTGAGAGCTGATAACGTCATATTGAAAGCCATATTTTTTGAGAATTAAGAGAAAATGATTTTTAAAATTTTTTATGCGCAAAATCTATTATGAGATTTGAAACTTTATCAGAAAATAATCTATTATTACCAGCTAAAAATGTAATCTTACCAACATTACCGTTTGGACTGGTAATACAGGTCATATTATAATTTTTTTTTTTTTTACAATAATAGAATTAAATATCAACGTATTAAAAGTTCAATTTTATAGCATTAGAATATCTGCCTATTTAAATATGAAGATATACTCAGCGGTAATTCTACTCGCATCAAATACTAATCGATAATGAGATGCAATATAAGCCTCAGACAAGTTCTCATTGGCTTATTACATCAACTATTGGATTAAGCTTCAAATCGGTTACTTAATGAGCAAGTTAGATAGTTAGATTAGATAAACTTGACATATTTTATAAGTTATCTAAAATATAATTTTTCTTAATTGAAATAAGAAATTATCTAATTTATATAAAAAAAGATGTCAAACTGTTGCATAACTTTGTCAGTTTATTATCGAAGAGTTTAAGTTTTCAGTTATTTTCTTAAATTAATAAAAAAAATTTAATTTTAACAAAAATGGCTCAAGAAACCTAATTTTAACAAAACATTGAGAAAATATAGATCTTATAGCAAACCAGATGATAAAGGCAGAAATAAACGATCAAAAGTCCAAGTGAGGTCCAATTTGTTTTTAAGAGAAATATAAGAGAAATTTGAGATATTATTTGAGATTTAAGAGAAATTTTAGATTATATATTGAGTTTTATCGATGTAACTGTTGATGAAAAAAAATATATATGTTAAAATTTTATAACACAAAAAAAAATTCTACATACGAATTATAAACAATTATAAGCAAAATCAAAAGAAAAGAGAAAATGTTCTCGGGCCCAGTCATCGAGAAGACCTCATCTTTGTCATTCTCTGGCACCGGTGGAGCTTCTATTCGCCGGTACTAGCCCTCTCCATCTCAGCATAACTCGCTTTAGGCTCTGCTCTCGTGTTTTTGGTGGTTTTTCATTCCCTCAACCCTATGCATATGGCCTTCCTACGCGATGGAGACAAGGCTATCTCCGGCCTTTGTGGCTCGATTTTGTTGCTGTACCACCGCCCATGGCGCCAGAGATGACTCTTTTCGGGACTCCTAGTTATCAGGACCTCTTGTTGGACTTCGTTCGACGAGAACTACCCTATTCTTTTCAAGGTATCAGATCTGCTCATTTGGAGTTCTATCTCTCTGATCTATTTTTCTAGAGCCCTCACTCGTCGGAGATTGGCCTTGAACATCAAAGATCCATATCTCTGCTGCTCTCTCTCCTCTGGTGAATGTGTCTCCAGTGTCTCCCTTCATGATGGCGGCTGCAAAATACAGAAGGTTTGTAAACTAGGGTTTCACTCAGGTTTTTCTGTTGTTGGACCGAATCCTTAAAATCAGTTACTTAATGAGCAAATTAGATTGTTAGATTAGACAAATTTAATATATTTTATGAGTTATCTAAAATATAGTTTGTCTAATTGAAATAAGAAATAATCTAATGTATATAAAAGAGATGTCAAAGTGTGATATAACGACAGTTTCAGTTTTGAGTTATTTTCTTAAATTAAAAAATAATAATTTTTTTTATAATTCTTAAGTTCACTAAAATTACTTCGTTCTAAGAGGCTTAACTCCGTAACTAATGTAGAAATTAAGTCTTTCATAGTTATGCAGTTAACGAGGAGTTGACAATCTAATTAAAATCTACTGTTACGGATTCCTATACCTTAATCACGTGACTGTGACATTATTTATGTATATTATAAACCAAGGTCTCAGGTTTAATCATATGATTAAGTGTATTTAATTTCAAAACAAGAGTACCAAAATTATTAAATTTTACTAAGTGTATTAATTAGCTGACAAGCAAAGCAGAGAGTGAAAGAGTTTGACTTAACTCTTGGTTTACTTTAAGTTCTCCTTAAAGCCTTAATAAGACAGTAATTAGTTCCAATCCTATAAGCTTAACCTTCAAAAAAATACTACTAGATCTTCGATTGTCTTTTATTCGATGGAAGAGAGCACACAAGTGGCTCAATTCACAGAAGATCATCATCAGAAAAAGCAAAATCCAATTGTGAGTTTAAGCTCTAAACAAGCAAAGACATGGGTCACTTCCACAATCTTCATCTCTGTCTTCTCCATTATCTTCATTGGTGCTTCTCTTTTTTTCTTGGACATGGTAAACATACTTATCTCTTTGTCGATTGCATATAGTATATATACATACATTTTTTGTTATTATAATATTTAAATTTGAAAAATAATATTAAAAAGATATGAATAAGTCATATGAATGTAGTCAATTGCAATATATATATATATATATATAAGAAGTGAATACACGGTTTAGAAAAATAAAACAATTCTTAACAGCCGAGTTGCTCTCAATCTGGTGGTTAGGATGATCCAGCTAATGACTTGACACCAGAGTTTGATTCCTACCCGCTGCATTATGATAGCTTAAAAAAAATTTAGAGTGCATTTAGGCTATTGATCGGGCATTGTCGATCTAATGTTGACAAAAAGAACAATTCTCAACGAAAATTGTTTTTGTCGAATCTTTTTGGCAAAAATAGTTTCCATCGAGATTTTTTTGACTGAGCAAATAGATCTATGAAAATTTTGTAAAGAACTTTCGATGGAATTAAATCTTTAAAATCCTCATCAAGTATTTCTTACAGATTCTCCATAGAAATAAAGTAATCCTTAAGAGTTTTCGACGGATTTAGCAATTCTTTTGATAAATTTTTGTCAAAAAACCTATTTGGTATAAAGGATTTTCTTGTTCATTCATTAACAAATGCATTAGCCTTATATACAAAGAAGGATTCAACCTACTAATATTTGTAGTAATTACCAAACTATACCATAATTATAACTAATTACAATACATTCTCCAATATTTTTGCCCATAATTTTAAATGTTTCTGTGGTTTATATTTATGTAGTTTATATTAGGTGAGAGTAGAGTCCAAACATCAACAATATTCACAAGAAACACCAACAAGACAATGACAAGTATCCCCAAGATCCTGATCAAGTATCCATTAAACTGTACATCTTTCAACAACACAACACACACATGCCCTTCAAATTATCCAACAAAGTTAGATCCAGAGATCTCTTCCTCAGAAACTTGTCCTGACTACTTCAGATGGATACAACAAGACCTAAAGATATGGAAAGAGACAGGCATCACAAGAGAAACACTAGAGAGAGCAAAACCAAATGCTCATTTCAGGCTAGTTATAAAGTCAGGAAGATTATATGTTGATCAATACGAGAAAGCATTTCAAACAAGAGATGTGTTCACAATTTGGGGAATACTTCAACTTCTGAGAATGTATCCTGGTCAAGTTCCTAATATTGAGCTTCTCTTCCTCTGCCATGATAGACCTGCCATTTGGAAAATATACTTTAAAAAAGAAGACAATGCCACATGGCCTCCTCCACCATTGTTTCACTATTGTGGTCACCGTGATGCATACGATATTGTGTTCCCTGATTGGAGCTTCTGGGGATGGTACGTAAGTGTTTTAAAAATCAAACCGAATATTTTTCGGATCCACATGTTTTTTTTTTCCGCATCCACAGTCCAATCCATAGCCAAAATCCAAACTCTAAACTCCTTTATTCTTTTCTCTTGCACCTGGAAAGAATCAAACCCGGATGTCTGAGGATTTCTAAAGTGGTCACTACCACTGGGCCACATGTCCCCGACATCCACATGTTATATTACCGTTAATAATAACACCCTATAACTAAATCAATAACATAAATTCATTACAACAAAAACCAAAACATAACCGGAAGAAACTACGGGTCAAAAATCTGGAACTCCTACGGTTTATCAATTTTTTATATTGAAAACATTGTATAGGAAATGAGTTTGACCAAATGATTAATGCCCACAACATCACTGTAACATGATTTAGAGTTTGAGACATGGGTTATAGATGAGACAATGTCTTTGGTCAAATGGTTAAATATCTGAATCTCCAACTTTTCTCATTTAACTCCAGTTAGTTGCTAGCCCGTGGTAATAAAAATTAGGATTTGAGTTTAGTGTAAAGCTATGAATCAAATTTTGTCAATCTAGTTGCGACAAAAAACTCTATTTGTAATTCTTTTAAAATAGTTTTAAATAATTTTTAGGCTTATACTAAAGAAATTTTATTAGAATTTTCTTTTTATTATTGTAGGCCGGAAGTGAACATAAAGGAGTGGAACAGTTTATCAAAGGCTATAAAAGAAGGAAACAAAAAGGTGAAATGGGAAGATAGAGTTCCTTACGCTTATTGGAAAGGCAATCCAATGGTTTCTATTACAAGACGAAACTTTATGAAATGTAACTTCTCGGACCAATATGATCCAATGGTTCGTCTTTATAAACAAGACTGGAGGAGGGAGATTAGAGCAGGCTTTAGAGGATCAAACTTAGAAGACCAATGTACTCACAGGTTTGTTTACATATATATGCAACCAGATTGATATATAGTATTAAGAAAATATAATTTTGAGATTTGGGTTTTGGTTGATTAAGGTACAAGATTTACATAGAAGGGAATGCATGGTCAGTGAGTGAGAAGTACATATTGGCATGTGATAGTATGACTCTATTGATTAAACCAGAGTTTTATGATTTCTTCGTAAGAAGTATGATTCCAATGGAGCATTATTGGCCTATTAGACCTCACAATTGTGGTGATCTCAAGTTTGCCGTTGAATGGGGCAACAACAATACGAACAAGGTAATTAATTAAACACATGTATCTAATATATGTAAACTATGCGGTGGTAGCTTAGTAGTATTAGGACCGAGATATCATGATGTAAAATCGCATAGGTTTCATGATGTACTCCGTAGGATTTAGAATTATTCTTACTTTCATCAGTAGCCGTCGAAAACATACCGACGGCAACTTACAGCATTTATAAAAATTAGAAAAAAAAGAAAACCCATCAGAAATCGTTGGTAAATAGGACATTTTTCTGACGGTTGTCAATGGGTATACATTTTTTTAATAAATAATTATTATAAGTACGGTCGGATATCGTTGGTAGTGTTCCGACGGAAACCAATGGTTGCACAAACTTCGTCGGTTATCTTTGGAAGAGTACAGATGGTATCCGACGACTCATTTCGTCGGAATGTACCAACGGTTTCTGACCAATTAGCTTATCTGGTTAAATATGGTTGATTTTTGGTCGGAATTTTTCAACCGTATTTTTGCGGGCGGAATGACGGTCAAAAACGACCTTGTATTCTTGTAGTGGTACTATTTCCAGGTTAAACGGACACTGAATTTAGATTCATTGATTTACATTGTCTAGCAATTCCTCACGAGTTAATGTACCCGAGTTAGTCGGGTGGTAAAAACTCGAATCACAAGAGTTAACCAAAAAAAATTGTATGTTTCTTGCAATCTTTTGTCAACCTCATGATTGTCTTGTGATAATTTTAATCTAGTCACAAGCTATAGGGAGACAAGGAAGTGATTACATGATGAACAACCTAGAGATGAAGTACGTGTATGATTACATGCTATATGTGTTACAAGCCTACGGAAAACTGATGAAGTTAGATGTGATTGTGCCTGACAATGCGACCGAAGTGTGTTCGGAGACCATGGCTTGTCCGATTACTGATGGTGGTCTGATCAGGCAATGCATGGACGACTCGTTGGTTATGTCTCCGAGCGTCAAACCGGCTTGTGCTTTGCCACCTCCTTATGGAGACGATGAGATGAAGATGTTTCTTGAGAAACAAGCAAGTGCAGAGAGAGAGGTTGAGAAATGGACAGATGAATATTGGGAGGTCCAAAATAAGATTTTTCAGCACTGAAATTATAAATGTAAAAAGAAGAAAAATAAATTTTAGTGGAAGTCGTTAATTAAATTAAATCCCTAGAAAAATAAACTAAATTTATATAATGTTTACTGATTACTAAATATAAGTTAATTGGCCAAGAAGCAGATGGTCTAGTTGGCTTGCCCCTGATCTAGTTAGACACCAGGTGGAGGGTTCAAATCCCACCAGCTCCAGTGGGAGCAATTTGGCTATGGATCGGGCCTTTGTCAATTCCACTAGTAAAATGAATGAGTAAGGTTGACAAAAAAAGAGTTAATTGTTTTTCAACAATTTTAAAAGATCACATCCATAATCCAAACCATAAATCGATAACATAGGATTATACTATTATCTAAAGTCAAATTTTTAGAGAAAAAAGAGAAGTTAGTCTTTTTTTTTTGTTAATAATTAGATCGAAAAAACCTAATTCATAGTCAACTTTCCAAAATCTTTTAAACCTCTAATAATATTATGCGGAAAAAATGTGATTTCTAGAAATCGAATTCGGGTCAGGAATACATAAGTTTAGTACCTTGCATAAAAACTAACCAATAAAAGTGTGTATTTGGGGATAATATTTTTTTTTTGGTGGGATGTATTTGGATAATAATTGATAAGCACTAAATCAATCAGAAAATTTGAGAAAAGTCTCACTCCTTATAAACCCTATAGGACGTTCATAAGAGTAAAGTAAAGCTAATTTAACACGTCTAGTTGAAATGTAAAAATAGGACTAAGACTTCCATGATTTGACCTATAAACCTTGATTGAATATTTTAGTTTTTATTTTTGTCATTAGCAATTTCTCTAGATATAATTTTCAACTCCTACTTTCAAAAGTTTACCTTTGATGTTAATATTAAACCTTCACCACATGAATTTTGTCACTGACAAGAATAAAAATGTTAAACCGGTCCCAAACCAGGTCCATTTATGGTATTGTAGAAAATTATTTAAAATGTTTTGGAAAAAGTATTCAGTTTACAAGTGATGTAATGGTGGTCGTATAAAACGGATCACAAAGCATTCAATTAAAGATGATGTAATAGTGGTTGTATTTTTGACTTTTATGCATTGTTATTAGCCCTTTTGAAAAATATACATATTATTAATGTTGTAATGTTATTTTAAATATATAGTTGAATTATCAAAAAATTACCTATAAAAACTATAATTATCTTATACATTAAAGAAAAAAATAGTTTTATTTTGATAGTAAACTATAAGATAAATTTAACATAAATTTCATAACTATCGTTAAAATAAGATTAAGATAGATTTGCTTATAACTTTCATATAAAAATTAAAATTTAACAAAATTTAATTAAAATAACTCTACAAAGATTACAACTAAATTAAAATATATCGGGTAAAAGTTCACTTTTTGATTCGGTTATCTAAATGTATAAATTTAGCATTCATTATGGTATTTTGTCGAGTTTTGTTATTCTAATTCGGTTTTTGGTTCTTTTGATATAACACTATAAAATTTGGTTCTTGATTTGGTTCCGCTTCACTTTCCTAAATATATAGGTTTAGAATTTATTGTGATATTTTGTCAGATTTGGTTGAGATTTTATTCTTCTAATTCGGGGCTGATTTCGATTCGGGTTTTAGGCCACTAGAACAACATCTCGAAATTAATGTTTAAAATATCAACACGAATCTAAAAACTAAATAAATACGAATTGAAAAAAAAAATCAAATATTATGCTATTGTGTATGTATAATCCTAATATAAAGGTAAAGTACAACCAGTGTTGAGCTTTAACTATCCTCTCTTGAATATTTTTTTTACCAATTGAATGTTCTTTTTCTTCATATTTCCCATTTAAAATAATTAATCTTTTTGCTCATTTCGACCCCAATTTCAATCACTTATCTTATCTTTTTTAAAATCACTCATTTCAACTAAAGTAGAAAAGTCTATAGAAAAAGAAAACTCATTAAAAAAACTTAAAAATTTCAACATCAATATTAGACTCCTCTTAATGCATGATTTCGAAAATTTCTCCTATTAGCTCATTTTCTAAAGACTCCACGAGTTCTATAACGCTGATTACATTAGAAAAATCATGTCAAAATATTATTTCTTTCAAAAAGTAATTAATTAAATTATATGTGGCATAAACGTGGCTTGACCTAATTGGTCATATGTTTTCCTCAAAGACTTCATATAGTAATTCTGCGATAATTATATCAGTCGTTGTTTTCTATATACACATGTTGAAACCTTTTGTTTTATGCATCAAAACTTACATTGTCGACTGAATTTAGACTCTCTTAGCTCTCTCTCTCTCGATGAAACAGAAGACAGACTCCATAGAAGATCATTATCATCATCAAAACTCAATAACATGTTTAAGCTCAAAACTAGCAAAAACATGGGATACTACCAAGTTCTTCATCTTCGTTCTCTTTATCGTCTTTCTTAGTGCTTCACTCTCTTGGTTCTATTCGGTATGTATAATTTTTCCTCTTCTCGTGATCGTTATATATATGTATATTATATTTGGCTTGATAAAAATGATCTAAACTTGTTTATGAAAGATTGATGGATGATTCGACGAGTAATCTAGCGAGAGAAAAATCATAAGCCTAATGATATTAGAACCCGAATTTTGGGGCGTCAATTCAGAGAGTTTTTAGGTTCGAAATTTTTAACTATTTTTCGGTCAAGTGGGGATTAGACTCTGTTTTGTTTTTGATTCTGAAGTATGATTGATTTAAGTTAAATTTCTTACAAAAATTTTTGTTTTTCAAAGTAACGAAAGCAAATACCAATCAGGACATAAGGTTTACTGATTTACATATCCAACAATTTTAGATCTAGAATTAGTATGAAAAATATTTTCTTTAGCTTAAAAACTCGAACATATAGATGCATGAAAAATATTTCCTTTAACTTAAACTTGTTAGATGTTTTATAATATATATATATATATATATATATATATATAT
>OVBA01004362.1:0-23806 GCA_900406435.1 Lepidium aucheri | reverse complement strand
ATTAAGTAGATAAAGATATTAATAAGAATTAGTTAAAGATACAAAAATCTTTTTACGATAGTTTTATTATAATAGATATATCAATTAATTATAAAATATTTGAAATTATTATAAAAGTATTCACATGAATAAATTATTAATAACATACCTTAAAATCACAAAGAACCATATCAATTGTTTGACCATGTTTTCTGGTATATACCTTCTAGAGGTTTAAAATTTTGACTCTAACCCTCCAAGTTTCTTTGCTAGGTTTCAACGAAAAAATTTCAGAGACAAACATGATGAATAAGCAATAATCGAGAGAAAAAGTTGTCAATTTTGTTGGTATTATTAAATTTTTTCGAGGATGTCTCTTATATAGACTTCGATTAAATTTATATTCTGTTAGGCTTAGGAATATCTTTTGTTTGATTTTCCCAAGATATAAAGTATTTAGTTAACTATTGAGTTAATGTTCTTATCATAATTTAACAAACAAATGAAATATGTTTAATTAAAAATTTTATCATAATCTTAACAAACTTATTTTCTTGTAAAAATTTAGAAAAAAGTGGCTAATTTAAAATTCAACCAATCAAATCAAATCAATAAAAGTTTATTGTCACAAAAAGACAAAGATACAACCGAATCATGTGACAAATTATCTACACAAAATTTATTCAGACAAATTAACTATCTAATACAAATGGACCAATCATAGATTTTAAATCTGTATTATATTATTATAAATTATACGGATAATTCAACGCTACGGTTTTATTATAATAGAAATATCAAATATATATATAATTAATAAATTAATAAATTTACACATATAAATCAAACGATAAAATAAATAAATAAAACAAACAAATATTATCTAATCCATGCATAACACGAGACATCATATAGAAATTAAAAAAATCAAAAATCGAGAAAAAAAAACTTATCGTTGTGAGAAAAAAAATTCGAGTCGTTTGATAATTGTGATAATTGTCCTATGGTGGGTCTTAAATAAATCTTGTATATTAGTTTTCCTATTAGGATTAGGAGGATTGTTTTTAATAGATTAAGATTAGGAATATAATTATTCAAGACATTAAAATTGTAATAGAATAATTTTAATAGAATAATCTTAAAGTATGCGAAATAATCTCAAAATATGCGAGATGTGATAATAATAATACTCAGAATATAATTAATTAATTAATAATATTTAATCTAGATCATACTAATTAATTAATTAGTTATAGAATCTTATCGGAACATAATTGTGTGACAAATATTATATGATAATATTTCCTAGTAACAATACAACATAGTCCGAAACAGATAATATAACACAGTATTTAAGTTAATGCTATGTTTTTATCATATAAAAAACCGAAAAGTTCACGACCGTTTATGAAAATAGTGTGATAGAAGAGATAAAATTCCTTATATAATAATTCACCGACCATTTACGGTTTTATACCAAAAACATTTAGTATTTACAGTACCAAATCTGTTCGACGAGTATCTATCCATGTGTATTAAGTAAGCCAAAACTCATATTAAATAGGGTTCGGAGTTCTAAGTGTTAAATGGGTCTAGTTTGGTGATCAGTCGAAATAAATACGAGAAATCAGGATTACATATTGATTATTTTAAATACATAAATTAAAAATAATGTAAGAAATAAAAATTTGAAAATAGAATTTCGGCCAATATATCATCCACATGGCATATATGGATCTAGGTCTGGACATTTTGAATTTCGGTTCGGGTTCGGTCCGAGTTATTTTGGGTTTGTGTTTTGGGTCTAGTAATTTAGAATCCATTTGGGTATTTTTACTTTTTGGGTTTGGTTCGATTCAGGTATATATCACTCTCAGATTCATGTATTTATATATATAAAATCAAAAACAGTAAAGAATTAATATAAATAAGTCTTAAAAAACCTAAATTTGAACCAAAGTTTATCGGGTACCCATTTGGTTCTTAATTCGTTTCTTGTTTGGGTTCAGATTTGATTTTTTGGGTACATAAATTTAGGATCCATTTGGATATTTTGTCGGTTCGGTTCGGATTCGGTTTCTATTTTTCGGGTCAATTTTAGTTCAGATTTCGGGTATAAGATTTTATGCCCAGAGCTATATGGATCAGGATAAACATATGAAATTTCTTGCTTAAATCGATCCTATAGCGAACCTATCTTGATCGTCATCTTGGGTTAACCTTTTTGATAGTATGTGAGAGTTATAATTATAAACAGGGAAAAATGTCAAACAAACTTTCAACTTACGAAAATGGTTAGATTAAACCATGAACTCACGAACCTCCAAATTAAACATCAAATTTTCATGTTGACCAAAAAATTAATACTCAATTTAATGTTGACCAATCTGTTTAACCCCACCGTTAAGTTAAGTTGATTAACAAAATTAATAAACTCTGTTTAAAAACCGTTAATGACTTGTTCAAATGAAACGGTGCGTTTCATCTATCGTCTTCAAACCTGCAAGAAAAAAACTAATTCCAGACCCAAACCACGAACTCTCCAAATTAATTTCTCTTCTCTTCAATGTGTCTAAAAATTGATTTCTTCTCTTTTGTTAGTGAAGTTCTCCAGTTTAATAAAATGAAATCCAATTTCCTAAACTTCAAATCGCAAAATCGTTTTTGATGGTAAGGATTTTGGCCACCATCACAAACTCAACTTTCATCTCTCGGTCTTAGATTTTCCTGGGTTTAGCCAAGGACTTGTAGAAAAAAGATAGAAGAAACAAGGAGAAAGGAATAAGACAATCATTTAATTAGATAATCAAAATCAATTAGATTTTAACAGTTGATCGAAATATCTTTTTCTTACAGTTGATCGGAACCAATTTTAATGATACAAAATCTGCAAAATATGGAGATATCCATTTTTTACAATTGTAATGTTAGAGGATTGAATGATACATAATTGAATGATTCCATCGGAAACTCTTCTAAACAAGTAAATAAAATCTTGGAGTTGGTTGAATCAAAGAAGTCTCGTGATCTTCATTTTTGGCTTCTAATTCCACAGGTAAATCTTTGCTTCTAATTCTGATGATGAAGATCAAATTTCTTTTGATCATAATCAAATTGATCAAATTCGAAATCATAAACAAAGAAGAAGAGAGATGAGCTTCCACACCATAAATTAGAAAAGTAGATACTTTCAGCGATGAGGGCCATAGTCGAGTTTCAGAGATGAGAGGATCTTAGAGTTCAACTCGATTTTGACGTCCAATTTTGTATTTTTGTGAGTTAGGAAACATGAAATTAGGGATCAAGAGCGAAATTTTTTTTGGATTTTACGATTTTGGTTTTGATTTTGTTTTTAAGTGTTTTTGAGTGGACTAATGGAGATAATAAACTAGGATTAATGGGGTTAATTGATTTTGTTAAAAAAATTGACGTCAGGGTTCAATTGCATGATCAACGCTTAATTGAGTGTTTCTTTTTTGGTCAACGTGAAAATTAGATGCTTAACTTAGAGGTTCGTGAATTCATAATTTAATCTATTCATTTTCGTAAGTTAGGGATTTGTTTGACCTTTTTCCCATTATAAATATGTCTTTGCCAGTATTTTTCATAATATAAAAAGTAGTAGTATGCTTGAACAATCACATATTTGGATTTTTTTTTCTTTTTGGCAATATGTTGAAACAATTAAAGATGGATTTGCACATAAGAGACTATTTTTTTTTGTCAATAATTATATCTATAACCCCGATTTATAGTCTAAAGTCCACTCCTTAAAATCATTTTAATCAACTATCCTGTAATAGGGAATGATTAAACCTCTATGTCAAAGTCATTAACTGGATCGTTTTAAGCGTCAAACAGAAAAAAAAACT
The DNA here is from genome assembly GCA_900406435.1 of Lepidium aucheri. NCBI lineage: Eukaryota > Viridiplantae > Streptophyta > Magnoliopsida > Brassicales > Brassicaceae > Lepidium > Lepidium aucheri. The sequence continues at coordinate 19,955 of OVBA01004362.1, read as the reverse complement.
TTAGAAGAAATAAATATTCAAGTATCAATATATTTTGAGTTCTTGCTTTCGTAAAACTTTTCACTATACTTTTTATAAAATACAAGAAAATGACATACAACTACTAATTTACTGAATTTTAAAAATATTTGAATGTATTAGTTAGTTTATACAAAATATTTTAATGCAAATTGTACTCTGTATTTACAACAACAAAGTTTGATAATTTATTAACAAGTAATGAAATAAGGAAATATAACTTTTTCTATTATTTAGGAACCAACTAGTAACTAAAGGGGGTATATTGAAAATTGAATTTTAGATGATTTGATAGTATTTAGATTTAGAGAGATTTGAGTAAGGTTTTAGGAAATTTTGGGTGATTTTGGTCTATTTTCATTTATTTTAAAACAACTGATTTGGGGATTTGGGAAGATTTTATTATCAATTTTGGTGAGATTTTTGCATGATTGATGTTTGAAGAATAAATGATAGTAATAATAATATACCTAAACAATGCTTTGCCTACGAATGATAGACATTATATTTTCTTTGATGTGTCTATTATCCTTCTGGTAACTTATGAACATATATTGGTTTTGATATCTGCCAGAGTTACAAGCTCCTTGAGATCTTCATAAAAACTTCATGAACTGAAAAAATAAAATGGAGTCTCGAGAATATAAAAATAAGAATCTTATCCCATATATAACAACACACAAAATTTGGTGAAATCGAAGAAGCATTTTAGTGGTCAAAACCCAGAAAGAAAAAAAAACACAAAAAGAAAGGAGTTTCTGGCAATTGATTCTAGTTCAATAGAATTGTTTCCCTACATCTCGAGAACATAAAAATAAAAACTGTTCACAATTTATTCTAGTTTTGATTGATTTGCAAAGCAAACCATGGTGAAGAGGAGACAAAAAGAGACGTAACAAATATAACCATTTAACCTTGTTCCGGGAAAAATAAGGAACAAAAAAAGTTAAGAAACGATATATCTTTTGGGTTTTGAAATCACACCTATAAGATAGGATTTTTTCATTAATACTTTTTAATTAAAAAGCTATTCAAAATCATATGAAATATCTTTTTTTAAAACAATGGTTAACAATTGAATAACAACAGATTTGATATAACTTTAGGAAATTGTTGATTGAATAACAAGAGATTGTGAATTATTTAAAGTGATTTTGTGTAAACTTCAAGTTCAATAACACATGATTTTAGAAAACATTTTAAAACCATTGATTGAATCACAGATGATTTTATGAAAAAAAACAAAATCTACTAAAATTCAACTTTCAATACACCCCCTAAGGTTTTCGGTGTTATTCTTTTCTCTATATATTGTAAAATTGTAAATCAATACGAATACCTTTTTCCAAAATTGTTTCATGGTATCAGAGCCAGATTAATCCTAAAATTCTCTATCATCGTTGATTTTTTTCTTTGTGCTCTAGTTTTTTGTTTGTTCGTCAATCATGGCCGACGACTTTTCTACTCTTTCTACTGCTAGTACTACTCGTTCTCCATACACCCAATATTCTTCTGACAATCCCAGATCTCTAATTACTCCGGTTCTTATACGTGGTGACAATTACTTCGAATGGGCCCCTGAATTGTTCAATTCTCTCCATGTAAAACAGAAAATTGGTTTCATTAATGGAACCATCACCAAGCCTACTTCTCAACCAGATCTCTACCTTTGGACCTCTGTTAACTCTATGATTGTTGGTTGATAACAAGATTTTACCCTATTTGTCAAATCCTTTTACACTAAGATGTCGATGTAGTATAATATGTGTTGATCCAAGTGAGAGTATAACTACCAATCAAGATATCATAGGCTACTCTAATTCAAGCCAAATCGGTTTAATGGTTTCGTTATCTATCAACCTAAACGAGAAATTTAAAAAACAAGGAACAATAATATAAAAGTACTAAGCAGAAAGCAAGTCTAAATTAGGAGTCGTAAAAGCAATGAAAGCAAAGTGCAGTAAGATCAGAATGCGGCGAAAACAGAAATAAAGATAGCGCAAGGAATTAAGCAACATGTGAGAAAGTAAGGTTCATAAGGGGTAGAGATTATGGACCAGCGCCTCACTTAAATTTACTAAATCTCTTAACAAAACTCTAACAGAGCAAGTTTCTAGGCAATTAGTTCTAACATAATGAATCCACTCTCATGGCAAACAAACTCAGAAAAACTATCAACAGACCTTATCATCATAAGCGTTTAATAACCTAACTGGCGTAAAACAAAAAATAACTCGAGCCTTATCAACACCTTAGACATTCAATCTCTTAAGCAAAGATTGCAAATATGTGAAACAGTTGAATCAGACAGTTCCTTATACCTTTCGAGTACTAAACGTCTATGAACAAATTTCTATTGATCATAATGAAATAAGTATTTAACAACACCGAAACAAAAGAAACCTAAACAAAACCGACTCTTAAGTGACCTAGTAAGCTTTAAGATCTGTGCTGGTCTAACCAACTCCCTCACAAACCCTATCTAATCTACTCAAAATACATAGGTGAAGCAATCAAAGTAAATGTCAAAGCGAGCATCATGATAAACAAATTTAGAATGCAAAGTTGAATCAAAACAAACTGGAAATTCATTCAAGAAACATCAAACAAAAGTAGAATTACAACAGCAAAAGCTCAGAAGTGTTTCTTGCATTAGCGTAAAAACTTAGATGCCCCTATTTCATAACATCCAAGGGTTTTTATACTTAGACCCACACTTAACCTAAAAATATAAAATTAACAAATTATATGACCAACTCGTTTCATCAACTTTTGTGGCCCATCTAGAGTGAGGTAAGGCTCCCCTTTGTACAAGAATAAATGGAGAAGCTCAATTTCAAATCGAGTCTGAGTTGAAGCTCTCGTCCGTTCTCGAATCTATGGCAAAGCTCCAGTTTGTACTCTAGTCTATGGTGAGGCTCGACTTCCATAGTTGTGTCCAAGCGCATCTTCTGATCCAAATGTCTCCACAACGTCTAGGATGGTCCAATTATGCTTTTCAAGTACATAAAACTCTTATGCAACAAGTATGCAATTCAACGCAATGCATGAAATATGAATCTTAAAGGACTATAAAGAGGTGCAAATACTATGAATATGGATGCAAAGTGTGCTACACAATACCTCCAAAACATACTAAAATACACATATATCAACTCCCCCAAACTTAGTTTTTGCTTGCCCTCAAGCAAATGCGTAAAACTAAGCTGTAGAAGAGGTTGTAATGTTGGGAACTCATAACCAAACACAAGCTGAAACAAATGCGAAACTAAAGGTCCTAGTTGCGAGTTCTAATGATGGAGTTCAAAAAAGCCTTACTTAAAAACTTTAGCCATGACAATCACAATTTAGTCTAAGCTCAACCACAACCTAATTACGTATTCAAATCGACCTATCCTCTTAACATTCATTAGTTCAGGAACTGTGGATCATGTCTAAGCATCACTAGAAAGCTTGTTTGGCTAAGGGTCAGGTCGAGAGATTATAATGATCTCTTTTTCTGTAACTGACCAATCAATGTGCAAAGAGATCACTCATGAATAAACCAAGCTTTAGTATAATGCTAAAGGTGAGAACCAATAGGCGCATACAAATCCATGATCTTATCTACTCACTGTATCCAAATTGAGTCTCATCCTAGCCAATCTAACCTAGAAAATGATCCTACTCTACCCATTCATTTGGTTATTTTTTTCTTTCTTCCCATATAGAATCATCAGCTTTAGCTTTCAATTTTTAGTCTAAGGAGGGGGGCTTCTAAACATCTTCTTCTAGTGGTTTTGGGTTACGCTCTCTGGTTCCATATCCTTCTTAATTTATCCAGACATTTTATTCCTACTTCACTTTACAGCACTTAGAGCCTTTCACACCAGCATTCCCAAACTCTTCACTAGACTCTTGTACACTTATACTTTCTGCCCTTTCTCTTCCTTGACTATTTAACTCAAACCTTTTTCTTTCCCATTCTTTCCATACCCTTTTTCCTGCTTAAACTAAAGCGATTCCTTTTCCAAACCTAAGCTAAGCACCTACTCCTAGTCTGGCCCAAAAATCATGGAACAAAAACTACATAAGACCATGGATTTTTTTGGCTCTCACCTAACACCTTAAATCAAGCTCGGACCAAAAATAGGCCTCACATTCACACACAAGCAATTCATGGTTTGAAATAAGTCAAGTTAAGGCAAGGTGGAGTTCTACTTGGATAACAAGGTAGCAACATAAAGGAAAAAAATAATTCATTCTATCCACAAGATCTAGATTGATGCAAAGATAAGATAATTAGCATCTAGTTTAATGGTTATCACTTAGTGAGGACATGCGTCAAATCAAAACATGTTCAATCATGGCGTGAGACTTGTGCTAAACATTCCTAGCATGGTTCAGTCTTAACTTTCAGACAAGCATGGAATGCAACAAAGAACCTAGAAACTAGGGCCTTGAATCTAGCAAGTCAATTAACAACTTTAAGCGGATATTATCCTCATAATTCCGTATGCGGCTACGTGACACTACATGATATTTTTTTTCTTTTTTATGCAATGCGCGGTAAAGATGTGAAATAAAACTAAGAACACAGAAAACAAAGTTAGTACCTCTAGAACCCTCCCCCAAATTTGAGTCACACAGTCCCTTGTGTGTATAAAAGCGTGAAGGAGAATTCCAGATTAACAAACAATAAACAAACATGCAATGATATATACAAAAGAGTGGGGAAAAGGGACCTCCGGCTAGGCCACCTGAACAAGGCCCACACGGCTGGATCCATATCAATGTTGTCGTCATGAGGCTGAGGTTCCTGTGGGTAGTGGAAGAAGCTCGGTGTTCTCTCTAGCAGGTCCAAGAAGTTCATAATCGGCTGTGCCAATAAGTCATGTGATTGAACCTTTGTGCCAGCGAGTTGTGGCTCATTGCTTGTACTTCTTCTTATATGAGTCTGGGTTGATGATCTCTTATGCAGTGGTAGCTCTGCACTCGCTTTGGGTTATGACTCTGAAGTGCCTACAAGAGCAGAAAATTATACATAGAGCTGTTAGGTTCAATCGCATGCCGAAATCTTGAGTCAAGTTCAGGTCATAGTTTGGATATTGAAGGATCATTTCCGGCTTCTAGAAATATGGTGTTGTCTCTTGCTGCTCGATTTGGAGCATCGGTCTATGGGCGTGTGCTGATGCCTTACAGTGTTGTTCCAAGGTTGAGCGCCATCTGGATTGCTGCAAGGTGGAAGCAGAACGTCTGAGCGGTGGTGGGGTTGGTTCTCTGAGGTCTGAGGGAGTCAAACGCCTCTCTCTTCGAGAGCTAGAGCCGAATCTAAGCAAGTTAAATGAATTGACAAGGTTGGTGACTTGCTTGGCATTCCATCTGCATAATTTCTGTCAAAGACCAATGCGTTTATGGGCAGCTTCTAAAACCTTCGACTTCTTTGATTCTTGGTACTCATCATAATAATAACACTCCTTTGGAGGTATTCTTCTACGTGTCCAGCTTCACACGCCGGTCTGTTTTTTTAAACCCGAAGTCCACGGAGGTACTCCTTTGGAGGTAACAACGCAATGTTCATCTCGAGTTCAAGCGCAGTATACTCTGTGTTTGGATGCGGAAATCCTGGAATGTGCAGCTGCACCTATCGGTCTGAACTTATACAACCAGACTCCTCTACCCGGCTCCTTCATTAAGATCTTGTGTTGCATAAGATATGCGATAACGATATGCTCCGGAGGGATTGGTTTTGACTTCACATTCATGGTACATGCTTCCAAAATTCTCGTGATGATTTTGCTAACACATATGGTTGCTTTTGATTTATCCAGGCATACTCAGGCCCATGTTTTGTAGCTCACCAATTGCTTCATCAATGCCTTGGTAAACCCGTTATTCTTTGTATTCCCTGTGAACCTTATTCCATAGTCAGCACTATTGAGTCAGCTCTTTAACCCCTCATCAATCATTTCGAGCTCAGGTCGCCTAACATTACCTGATTCGATTCTAGCAAACAAGTGGACGCAATCACCTTGTGGAAGTTTTGGATTGTAGGATTCCTGATCTTTGAGCATTTTCTATGTGAAAGATTATATGTGATAAGACCTGCTATCAACTTCCACAGAAAGTTGAGTTCTTCTCGCTCGAAGTGGGTGTCATGTCCGTCGGATGAGTGAAGAGCTAAAAGCTTCTCAAATTCTAATGCCAAAAAAGAATAGCTGACGCTATTGAGGATGAAGTTAAGCGTCCCAAATCCATCTCTGCACCGCAACCTTTCTTCTTTAGCGTAGTACGTTTAAAGCTCAATAGAGGCGAGAAACTGTATGGTTTATGCCTTGTACGTATTGCGTGGGTGAGAGACAAACTGCATTAACCCACAATTCTCAAGCATCACGTCTACATCTTTGGCAATGCAAAGCTTCACCATTGTTTTGTTGTGAATATACCTTTTCCGGACACATTCATTACCCTGAAATCCTTTAGCACTTCTTGGCAAGTTACAGTTTACGACATGCTCCCTATGTCTCAATCGTCAATATTGTCATCATTCTCCTTTGCGCTACTAGCATCTTCCATAGAAACATCTCCCTCCGCTTCTTTCCTGATAGCCTTACCTTTACGTATAGCGGCTCTTCGTCATTCCAATAACTAAGACGGTGTGTTGTCGTCTTCTACATCTATTGTAGACTCCTCTGCCATAAATCATGTAAACCTTCTTTAAGATGAACCTTCTCCTGTCTTCCACATTCTGCGCAATCTGTAAACATGGCAGCGGCAGCGAGGCTCAAAAGTATGGTAGTACTTGAACCAGAAACGAGTGGCGGTTGCTCGTGGGAGCTCGAGATCGAATTCGAGTCTTTGTGGCTTGGGGTGAACGTCATTAGCTTGAAATGAAATTTAGTCCTGCTAAAGATTCGAATAGGTGACTATCATAGCTAAACTCAAAATGTGTTAGAGTGTTGGAGGAGACTCGAAACCAATTGTGTTATGGTTTGGCGGTGCATGGGACTCGAATACAAAACGAGTGGAGCGTGCAATTGCTTGGAGGTGGCGCTTGAGAGTGCCTTGGAGAACGTTGGTGGCCCGAATAAAAGTTGATTCCTGGAAGGGGCTCGAATCGGTGACTGTCGTAGCTAGGCTCAAACAGCATAGTCATCGCTTGTAATTGGTTGTGGTGAAACACGAGTATAGCAGGGGCAGTAGCTAGGCCGATTGTTCTCTTTATCTCTGCAAAAGAGGTAAAACTCATACAAATGAGTTTCGAATGGAAAAAGGAGCTCGAATTGAAAGTTTTGTTATCTGTTTTTGATTTCAAGTGATCTTCACAAGAGAGATGAAGACATGTTTATAAGCAAATTGAAGTGAAGAAAGAGAGATGGTGAGTGTTGCTCGTGATTGAACAGTGCAAGAGATGTTGGAGTGAGAGGAGACAGATTCGAGTGGAATGCAGGAGGTAAGATTCCTTCTTGTGACTTGGGAGGTCCTACACTCAATTTCAACCAAGTGCTTTTATCATTTTTTTCTCTTTTTTTTTTCTTTTTCTTTGAATTTTAATGGTAGAAATTTGTTGCACCTGGTTCTTGTTAACAAAACAAAAAAATTCAAATGATAGAAAATATTTAAAAGATGAAGAATCATGATAAATTATTCACAAGGATATCATGGGACTTTTTCCCAAGTGAGCTTGTTTAGAGTCACTGAGCTTGACTTTGCATTCCTATCAAAGATGGGATGGTTCATGGAGAGACAAACGTTCTCTGGGTAATGGTTTCGTCAGCAAAATAAGGTTTCACCCTCTGTCCATTCATCGTGAAATTTTCCCCATCCTTGTTAATTAGAGTTACAGCTCCATATGGTAGAATTTCTCCAACTTGGAATGAACCAAACCATCTTGACTTGAATTTTCCGGGAAAGAGCTTAAGTCTAGAGTTGAAAAAAGTGCTTTATCAGCAGTTGTGATCCGCTTAGGCGCAATTTTCTTGTCAGGGAGGGCTTTAGTTTGTTCCTTATAAATTTTCAAACTATCATAAGCTTCAAGTCGAGCCTCCTCTAACTCATGTAGATCCATTAGTCTCTTCTCTTGTGCAGTCTTCACAATTTAGCAACTTCGTAGCCCATAGTGCTTTGTATTCTATCTTAACTGGCAGGTGGCATGATTTCCCGTATAGCATCTGAAATAGAGTTCTTCCAATTGTCATTTTGAAAGCTGTTCTATAAGCCCAAAGTGTGTCATCCAACTTGACTGCCCAATCTCGCTTTGAGACTCCCATTACTCTTGCTAGAATAGTTTTAATATGCTTGTTCGAGACTTCTACCTGTCCACTTGTCTGTGGATGATAAGGTGTGGCTACCTTATGCTTAACTCCATGCTTCTTCAGCATGTTCTCAAACAGCTTATTGATGAATTTAGAATCTCCATCACTGATCACGATTCTTAGAACATTGAATCTAGGAAAAATGACGCTCTTAAACAACTTCAACACAACCTTAGCGTCATTAGTGGGACAAGCAAGGGCTTCAACCCACTTAGAGACATAGTCTATTGCTACCAGAATATAGCTGTTCCCATGTGATGGTGGATTGAAAAGTCCCATGAAATCGATTCCCCAGAAATCAAATACTTCTGTCTCAAGAATCGGGTTCTCTGGCATTTCATTTCTCTTGTTGATGTTACCCATCCTCTGACACGGATCACATTTGGAGATGAAAGCTTGAGTGTCTTTATACACAGTTGGCCACCATAATCCTGCTTGTAGAATTTTTTGAACTGTATTGAATGTGGCAAAGTGACCACCATACGATGACCCATGACAATGCTCCAAAACACCCTGAACTTCTTCCTCTGCAATGTGCCACCTAAACAAACTACCGGATCCCTTCTTATAAAGACAAGGTCATCCCAGAAGTAGTGGTTCACATCTCTAAAGGATTTCTTCTTCTGATAGCAATCCAGACTCTTAGGCACTTCAACGATAACAAAGTAGTTAACTAAGTTTGCATACCATGGTACCGTAGCTCCAACTAACTTACTTTTGTGCTGCAGTCGAGTCCCCATAGCTTTTAAGGTGCAGTCGTTCACCTTCGACTAAAAGTTGGAGTCCAACTGGAGTTCAGAGACTCAAGTTGTCATCCCTTTTAGCGACATGAGTTGCTCCTCTAGCATGGAGTCAGCAATAGGGATCGACTCCTCTATCCTCATTCTTGACAGATGGTCAGCCACGCCATTCTCTAACCCTGACTTATCCACAATTTCCATGTCGAAATATTAGGGTAGGAGTTTCCATCTCAGTAACCTTGGCTTAGAATCCTTCTTTTTCATCAAGTATATCAAAGCTGCGTGATCCGTATGCACAATAACCTTGGAACCAATGAGATAGGATCAGAACTTCTCAAAAAGCAAAGACTACAGTAAGGAGCTCTTTTTCAGTAGTTGCATACTTGACATGAGTGTCGTCAACTGTCATGCTCGCATAGTAGATCACTTTGAGCTTCTTGTCTTTCCTCTGACCCAGCACTGCTCCCACTACGTAATCGCTTGCATCACACATGACCTCGAACGGTAGGGTCCAATCAGGGGCTTAGACTATTAATGCATACACCAAAGCTTCCTGATCTTCAAGAATGCTTCCAGACACTTGGAGTCAAAAGTGTATTCGACCTCCTTGCATAGAAGGCGAGTCAAAGACTTTGCAATCTTAGAAAAATCCTTAATGAATCTCTTGAAGAACCCAATGTGGCCCAAGAAACTGCTGCCGTCTTTTACTGTCTTAGGAGGATGCAACTGAACCATAACCTCAATCTTGGCTTTATCAACCTTAGTCCCTTTTTCAGATTTCTTGTGACCTAAGACGATTCCATCCCTGACCATGAAATGACACTTCTCCCAATTCAACACCAAGTTTGTTTCTACACACTTGCTAAGTACCTTGCACAAGTTTGACAAACAGGAGGAGAAAGAGGAGTCATAGACAGAGAAATCGTCCATGAAAACTTCAACCATCTCCTTGAACAGATCTGAAAATTAGATATCATGCAGCGTTGAAAAGTCATAGGTGCATTGCACAAACCAAATAGCATTCTTTTATATGAAAATGTTCCGTAAGTGGTTTTTTCTTGGTCATTAGGATGTATAGGGATTTGAAAGAATCCTCTATACCCATCTAAGAACAGTAGTATTTGTGATTAGCTAAGCGTTCTACCATTTGATCAAAGAATGGAAGTGTGAAATGATCTTTCCTAGATGACGAATTCAACTTCCTATGATCAATGCATATTCTATGGCCAGTGATGGTTCTAGTGGGGATCGATTCGTTTTTCTCATTCTTAACAACAATGATTCCTCCCTTTTAAGGAATACAATGAACTCGTGAAACCCACTGACTATCATAAATTGGATAAATGACATCAGCATCTAGCAACTTAAGAATTTCCTTTTTCACCACTTCCTTCAATTCGGATTCAACCTTCTTTGAGGCTCAATGCTTGAATGTGATTCATTTTCAAGGTGAATCCTATGAGTGCAAAGACTAGGTGATATTCCTTTAATGTCAGCTAGAGAATAACCTATGCCTCTTTTAATCCGCTTCAGTTTAGTTAATAGCATGTTCAGTTCATCACCGCTCAAAGTGTCATTAACAATCACATGATAGGTGGAAGTAGAGCCCAAGAAAGCATACTTTAGCCCTGCAGGAAGTAATTTCAATACCAATTTAGGAGCTTTAAGCTCAGACCAGTCATCATTGGCTGAAGAAGTGATGTTGTCGAGCATTTGTATCTTGAATCTCGTTGTCGAGTCAGGCAGGAATTCTGTCAAATCTTTGCTAATTGCTCGGAACTCAGAACTCGGTTCATCTAACTCCTCAATTAAGACTAAGCTCTTGACTAGCTTGTGAGCATCTAGAAGTTTCCCATAGCATTCAGCTTCCTTAATCAAGTACCCATCTACAGCTGGTTTAGTCAAGACGGCTTGCAGTTGATCTTCTGCTGCCAACTCCTTCAATTGCTCATCAACTAGAGCATCCATTTCCAGAACTGAGAACACCTTACTTTCAATGGTTGGCTTCTTCATAGCATCACTGATGTTAAACTTAGTTTTAAGGTCTGGACCCAGATTCAACTTGATCGTTCCATTTCGCACATCAATCAATGCTCTAGCTGTAGCTAAGAATGGTCTTGCAAAGAGTAATGGGTCTTTAAGTTCTTCGTCCATGTCCAGCACAACAAATTCAGTTGGTATTTTAATTTCTCCGACCTTCACAGGAAGATCCTCTAAAATGCCATGAGGGATTCTCACTGATCTATCCGCTAAAACCAACGATATCTTGTGGGTTTTGTAATCAGTAAAGCCTAACTTCTGTGCAACTGAAAGTGGCATGAGACTTATTGATGCGCCAAGGTCACATAAGCACTTACTGAACGATAAAGGTATCACCAAGCTTTTTTGGCACAACCTTCCTTTGGATGATGGAGCTGATTTAGTGAGTCAATACTACCATACTACCAAGATGGGGATCTTCACCTCTATGTCTCTCATCTGCTTGTCGAATAAGGCTTTATACTTCTCAGTCAGATTCTTCTTGAACCTTTGGGGAAAAGGCAGTTGATTTTTGTACGGTGACGGAATGAAAGGTTTGTTCTTATTCTAAGTTGCTAATGATTTTTGCGCATCAGAAGTTGTGGAATTAGACTCAACTTGGTTTGGTGTGTCAAGATCGGAATCTGGAGTGGGTTTTTCCATAGTAGGTGGCATGCAATCGCCATCAGGTTTGGTCACTTGTCCGAGTGCGACCTCTGGAGTGGAATTTTTGGCATGATCCTTGATAAGGCAATCCTCCCTCACCTGAATTTTACTGTCCTCAGTATCCTTAGCACTCTCTTCACGAATTAGCAGCTCATGTCCACTCCGTAGAGCAATGGCATTGGCATGGTGTTCCTTGGGATTTTGAACTGCTTTCCTATGGAGTTGTCCAAGTGTCTTTACATGAGATGCATGTTGGCTCTTGACATACTTGAGTCGAGCATTCAATATCTCAAATTTGCAATTGAGATAATTGTGAGATGCGTCTATCTTTGTGTGGACCTCAGCGAGATTCGTTATCAACTCATTAGCTGTCTTTGTTTGGGTGTTTGGGTGGGTATACCTGATCTTGCGGATTAGCAACATTGGTACACCTGTAAGAGAGGTTTGGATGCTGCTTATAGTTGTTGTATTGTTTGTAACCTCCTCCTTGGTTCTGCATAAAACTAACCTCTTCAACCTGATCATCCTCTTCATCCTGAACCAGTCCATCGTGACATACTGAGTGCACGTGTTTCTGATGCACCATGAGCAACTTGTCCATTGAAAATCTAGATGGAAATAAAAAAAATTCGAATTTAGAATTTTTCGAAAAAAAAAAAAATGCTAAAACACTTTGATTTCTTAGATTTTCACAAATATAAACTAGTGGGTCTCGAACCAAGAGATCCATAAATCGGGATACTAATGCGAATGACAAAGACATTGTTGAAAAAATATGGCTTTTCCCGGGAAATCGAGTATGGAATTCTGTTTACTCACTTCAAATTGGTCAAGACTTCCCAGCCTATGGCCAAATCTTTTTTATCAATAACCTCAGACCAATTTCTCGGTGTAGTGCTTCTTCCCCTATGCCTCCTATTCGTATATTGTATTAGTTAAGTAGTAATTATAAAAATATTATATATTAATTATCAATTGGGTTTTTGCTAAACGGAGCCTGGATTTACTACACAAGAAATTGAGCAAAAAACTGCTGAATTGGCTTACTTCTTGCGTGTACCAATTGAAGTATTTTGATCTTTTTTTGTTATCTTATGTTATGCATAAATATCCTTTTCAATTTGGTTATCTTACTTATTTCCTTTTTTGAGGATCGACGAATCAAATTATTATCTTTTTTCCAATTTTTGCCTCTTCTTCTCCCTATAAATCAAACTTATGTCATTCATAACTCTGAATTCTTTTCTGCTCACTGTATCTGAATCTATGGTGCCTCTGTTGCTTTCGTCAAAGTCTTATCCATATTATCTGTCTGCTTGTGAAAGGTTCTCTACTAACTCCCAGCCCTCATCAACATCGTTGTTTAGGAACTTGTCATGGCTGGCTGTGTCCAACAGCATATACATTTTGGTAGAACACCATGGTAAAGACTGCTCAGTATTGTTTAGGTAGGGAAGTCATGGTGAGGACACTGAGTTGGGTACTTTTTGTACTGCTCCCATGCTTCAGAGAATGACTCTGAATTCTTTTGCACAAAGTTAGAAATCTTATTTTGGAGCTTTTCGGTCCTGAAGGTAGAGAAAAACTTGGCAAGAAATGCAGATTTGCATGCATCCCATGTAGTGATGGAGCCCTGAGGCAAATATTTCTCCCAAGTATGTGCTTTGTCCCCAGGAGAGAATGGGAACAACCTCAACTTAAAGGCATCCTCACTGACTCCATTGGTCTTAGTCAGGCTACAAAGTCTTTCAAACTCATCCAGATGATCGAGAAGGGGTCCTCCACAGGCAGTCCATGAAACTTGTGGTTTTGTACCATGGAAATGAGACTAGTTTTGATCTCAAAGTTGTTATTCGGAATGAAAGAAGGAACAATTCCCTGTCGTTAAGTGTGACTGCTGGGTGCATCTCCTGCTCCAATTGTTATAGGTCTCCTAACAGGTAACACTTGTTCATGGTTTGAATCCTTTGGCGCCAACAACGTCTTTGAAGTTGAACCATCATGAGATGTCATTTCTCCTGATTTTTCTTGTTCGTTGTGGAGTGGGTTATTCGGCTCTCTCAACTCATGTGGAAGTCTGCCAATGTTGTCTAAGGGAGGGAGAAGATTCTAGCTGCCTTGAAAACGGGTCTGCATATCATGGGAAGCTCAACTCAAGTTGTAAGTTCACCCTTAAACAGACGAAGGCAAACCAAAGTTAGCGAGAAACGGAAAAATAGCTTGATCTCAAAAAGTCTAAAAGTCTAAACATAGTAAACATAAACCCAGTTGGAAACAATGCTAATTTGATAGCAAAATTTTACCCTATTTGTCAAATCCTATTATACAAAGATGTCGATGTAGTATAATAGGTGTCAATCCAAGTGGAAGTGTAACTAGCAATTAGGATGTGATAGACTACTCTAATTCAAGTGAAATCGGATTAATGATTTTGTTATCAATCAACCTAAACAAGAAATTTAAACAACAAGAAACAATAATATAAAAGTACTAAGTAGAGAACAAGTCTAAATTATGAGGCGTAAAAGCAATGAAAGCAAAGTGCAGTAAAATCAGAATGCAGCGAAAACAGAAATAAAATTAGCGCAAGGAATTAAGCAAAATGTGAGAAAGTAGGGCTCATAAGGGGTAGAGATCATGGACAAGCGCCTCACTTAAATTTACTAAATCTCTTAACAAAACTCTAACAGAGCAATTTTCTAGGCAATTAGTTCACGCATAATAAATCCACTCTCATGGCAAACAAACTCAAAAAAGCTATCAAGAGACCTTATCATCATAAGCCTTCAGCAACCTAACTGGCGTGAAGCAAAAACTAACTCGAGCTTAATCAATACCTTAGACATTCAATCTCTTGAGCTAAGAATACAAATCTGTGAAATGGTTAAATTAGACAGCTCATAACAACTTTCGAGTACTAAATGTCTATGAACGAATTTTGATTGATCAGAACGAAATAAGCATTTAGCAATACCAAAACTGAAGAAACCTAAACAAAACCTACTCATAAGTGACCTAGTAGCTTTAACATCCATGCTGGTCTAATCAACTCCCTCACAAACCCTAGCTAATCTACTCAACACACATAGGCGAAGCAATCAAAGTAAAGGTCAAAGCGAGCATCATGATAAACAAATTTAGAATGCAAAGTTGAATCAAAACAAACTCAGAATTCATTCAAGAAACATCAAACAAAAGTTAATTACAACAACAAAAGCTTATAATTTTTTCTTGCAGAAGCATAAGAACTTAGATGCCCTTTTTTGTACCATCCAAGAATTTTTATACTTAGATCCTCGCTTAACCTAAAAATAGAAAATTAACAAATTATATGACCAACTCGCCCATCAACTTAAGCGGCCCATCTTGAGTGAGTAAGGCTCCACTTTGTACAAGAGTAAATGGAGAACTTCGACTTCAAATCGAGTCTGAGTTGAAGCCGTCGTCCGTTCTCGAGTTTATGGTGAAGCTCCAGTTACTCGAGTATGTGGTGAGGCTCGACTTCCATAGTTGCGTTTAAGCTCATCATCTGGTCCAAATGTCTCCACAACGTTCATGATGCTCCAATTACGCCTTCCAAGTACCTAAACTTCTTTTATGCAACATGTATACAATTCTACCCAATACATGAAATATGAATCTAAAAGGACTTTGAAGAGATGCAAATGCTATAATATGGATGTAAAGTGTGCTAAAAAATACCTCTAAAACATACTAAAATACACATATATCATTGGTTGGATAAGAACCCCAATTGATCCTGCTCTTTGGTGTACTGTGTCACACGTTGATGATGCCTACAATCTATGGTAATCAATCAAAACTTGTTTCTCTGTAAAGGATGGTGTACGCCGTCACATTCTACAAGACAATATCACAAACTGCAAACAAGGTGGTGCATCATTTCAAGAATACTTTGGAAAGTTGTCTAAGATGTGAGAAGAGCTTCAGAATCTCAAAATTGGATGTGACTGTATTTGTAAGGCTTCTAAAGACATCAAAAAGAGAGAGAGGATACCAAAGTTCATTGTTTTCTCTTTGGTCTTGCTGATTCTCGTTTTAGTTTGTTCGGTCAAAAATTATCAACGAAGATCCTCTTCTTGACTTGAATATTGTGTATGTATGTGTGACACGTGAGGAGCAACATCTCACTTTTATTCGTACTAAAGAGCAAAAAACAGATGCTATAGGTTTCTTGGTCAAAGCGGATACGATCATCAAAGCTGTTGTTTTTTCTTCATGTAATCATGATAACCCTCACTTATGCACTCATTGTCAACACAAGGGTCATGATGTTAACGGGTGTTTCTTACTTCATGGTTTTCTGGACTAGTATTCTGAAAAACATCCAGAACAATAACAATCACAACCATCGTCTTGTGGTCCGGTTACTTCTTGTGGAAGAGGAGCTCGTAGCTTTAGTCGTGGTCATGGTGGTGCAAATGCCACTCGACCTTTGCCTTTGGATTCTTCTTCCTCCACTGGTTTACATACGTCTGATCAAGATACTCAACCCATAACACTGCTCCAGAATCAATAGTCTGGTTTTACAACCAAATGTGTATTTGGTAAACCATTGTATACTAATGTAATAATTGATACAGGTGCATTGCATCATATGACAGGAGACCAAACAATCCTTTAGGATGCTTAGCCCATTGTGTTTTCTCCAGTTACTTTTCCTAATGGACGCCATTCTCATGTTACGCACATCAGGACGATGGTTTTACGTGATGATTATAATATTGATGACATACTTTATGTTCTGAATTTTAATTGCACAATAATCTTGGTTTCTAAGTTAAACAGACAGGTGGAATTGCGATATTTACTGATACAGTATGTCTTTCGCATGACCATTTTATGAGAATCCTGATTGGAGCTGGTGAAGAGAGAAAGGGGTTTACTACTTCACAAGACTGGTAATTGTCAAACCTATCTGTTTAGTTGTTGTGCAAGTTTCTCCGAATATGTATTGGCATCGCGCATGCTTGGGAATCCATCTTCTCAAGTTTTGAATTTTATGAGTTTATTCAATAAAACCGATATTGCTTTTGAAAGTCAAGAGTCTTGTGACATTTTTTGGGGCATAAAACCCCATACTATGTTTTCTAAAAGGTCTAATAAAGCTTCGGCATATTTTGCATTAATAACTATGATGTTTGGAATCCGTATCGCACACTTTTCACTTGTGTTGCTGCTTATTTCTTGATTATAGTTGATGACTATTCACAAGCAGTTTAGGTTTTCTTGATGCTGAAAAATCAGAAGTTGCTACACTACTCAGAATTATCTCGCCATGACTAATAGACAACTTGGGGAGTCGGTTCAAGCTATACGAGCTGACAATGGCACTGAGTTTAAGATTCTTCACCGCAGCCTACTTAATAAACCGCACACCATTAACTATTTTGAATGGAAAGACACTGTATGAGATTTAATATGGGACTACACCATCCTATGATTCTCTTCTCACATTTGGTTGTCTGTCCTTTGCTCATACACAAGCTCGCAACAAGGATAAGTTCTCTGTTAGAAGCCAAAAGGTCTGTTTATTGGATATTCCTTCAGAAAGAAGGCATGGAGATTGTTTGATCTCAAAAAGAAGGAAATATATTACAGCAGAGATGTGGTTTTTAAGGAACATAAATTCTTGGGTATCACGTTTATTGATCCGCTAGCTTCACCAACAGTTCTGGTTGATGTTGTCATTGATGATTGCACTCCTCCCTTATCTACACATGTAATTGTGGCTCTAGCTGTTGAGCCTTTGTCTGCTGATACACAAGCTGCTGCATCGGAGTATACTCTAGTTGATACTCAAATTGTCCATCTGCCAATACAACCTCATAATCATGAGTCCAAACCAGCATCATCAGGGTTGCATGAGTTGCTGGATCATGGTCAACGTACGCGTAAGTCTTTGATCTTACTAAAGAATTATGTGACAAATTGAGTTGCTCAAAATAAAGAACCTTCTCTCGCTCACCTCTGCTTCTTTAGGCTCCTCTACAGTTCCAGGTAACATAGTGTACCCAATATCAAATTATGTCTCTGGCAAAGCTTTTTTTCCCAGCCATATGGCTTTCTTGGCAGATGTCACTTCCGCTCATGAACCTACTTTTTATAAGGAAGCAAGTCCTGATCTTGTTTGGTGTGTTCGATGGGTGATGAACACGCTTCTCTACTACACAATGAATGGGTTGACATGATTTTACCTCCAGGAAAGAAGGATATTGCAAGCAAGTGAGTTCATAAGATCAAGCTTAATTATGATGGTACAATTTTTTATACAAGTCACGTTTGGTTGCTCTCGGGATTCGCCAAACTGAAGGCGTTGATTATGATGAAACTTTTGTACTAGTGGCCAAGCATTCTACTATTCGAGTCCTTAAATATGGCTGCAGCAAACAATTGAGAAGTGCATCAAATGGATGTTCACAATGCGTTTTTATATGGAGATTTGGAGGAAGAGGTATACATGGAACATCCTCCTGGCTATGAGAGTTCTGATCTGAATATAGTGTGTCTCCTAAAGAAATCGATATATGGACTCAAGCAAGCACCACATTGTTGGTTTTCTAAGCTCAATACTGTTATTCTCTCATATGGTTTTGAACAAAGAAAAGCCGATTCTTCTCATTTCTCATATATGCACGATGGTATCTTTCTTCACATACTTATCTATGTTGATGATTTTATTGTCGCTGCCAATGATATTTCTACACTTCAGCGGTTTAAGAACTATATTCACAAGTATTTTTATATGAAGGATTTGGGAAAGTTGAAGTATTCTTTAGGCATTGAGGCTGCTAGGAACGCGGATGGCTTCTTTCTATCTTAATGAAAGTATGCGTTGGACATAATTACTGAATCAAAGTCTCTTGGCTTGTAAGCCTTAGTCGGTACCAATTGAGCTCAATCATAAGCTCTCTGTTGCCTCTGGTCCCCCGCTGGAAGATCCTTTACCATATCGGCGACTTGTTGGTCGACTTGTGTATCTTACTTTCACACGTCCTGATATTTTATCACAATTCATGCATCAACCGTTGGAGAACATTGGTAAGTTGCTTTAAGTGGTGTGCATTACTTGAAGGGTTGTCCAGCCCAAGGTTTTTTCTTACATTTCAGATTCTGATTTATGTCTGACAGCATTTTGTGATGTGGATTGGGGAGCATATCCTCTTACTTGTCGCTCACTTAATTCATAATCATTCTACTTGGTAATTCCCCGGTGTTCATGGAAAAGAAATAAACAAGAAACGGTCTCCTTTTCTTCCGCTTAAGCAGAATAATGTTTCATAGTCTATGTTCTTCATGAGCTGAAATAGCTGAAAGAACTTCTCTCTACATTTGGTGTTAATCACAAGGAACCCATGCGTTTATTTTGTGATAGTCAAAGTGCTATCCACATTGCTGTTAATTCGGTCTTCCATGAATGCACCAAGCACATACAACGTGACTGTCATTTTGTGTGTGATGCTGTTCAATCAAAGCAAATTACTGTGGAACACATTTCTACTCATGATCAATTGGCGGATCTTCTCACCAAACTGTTACGTACTCCAAAATTTCAGTATCTTTTATCCAAATCTAACATTCAAGACATCTCACCACTAATTTGAAGAGGAAAGGCTAATGAAACAAGGAGATATAACTTTTCCTATTATTTAGGAACCAACTTGTAACTAGAGTTTTGGGTGCTATTCTTTTCTTTATACTAGTTGGTGACCCGCCCTTCGGGCGGGATTTATATCACAGTGAATTAAGTTATAAATATATGAAAAAATTGATGTTATATGATAGATATATAGATAATACACGTTTATTTTGTAGAAAAAGTTTAGTTTAACAGTATATAAAATAGAAGCTAATATTTAGAAATACATGTTGTATTTGAGTTGTTCATTGTACGTTTATTATGGAAATTAATATACATTTTCATCAAGGAGTAACATGTTAATTTCTATGAGTTTTCTACTTTTTTGACATTAGAGGCTTCCGAAAGCCTTGCAATGACATGTTGAAAAGTCCGACCAACTTTCAATTTCAAAAAAGTGAGGTATGAAGTTTCCATTTTGTTTAATTTGGTGAGATTTTAGAGAGATAATATGTAATGAGTGACTATGATTCCAAATAATATATTAAGAAAAGAGTAAGAGAGAAGTTACATTAGTGGATATTTAAGATAATGTACTGGAGAGTAAGACAATGTAGT
>OVBA01004361.1:0-23807 GCA_900406435.1 Lepidium aucheri | reverse complement strand
AATTAAAATTTTAGAATATATATTTTTAATAGAATTTGTTTTTTAGAAAGAGATTTTTAAACTAAATTTTGAATAATTATATATATATTAGAAATAAAAAAATCAAATAAATTTATTTATAAATTGGTAAAAAATAATTAGAATTAGAAAACTAAACAAATATATATATATATATATTTAATGTTGTTTTTTTGAATGATCCACCTTTTTGGGAAACTAAATTTGAAATATATATTTAATATTCAGATTTTTTTGGGGATCCGTTTTTGAGAAACTAATTTATTTGGTTCAACTTTTTGGTCTAAAAAAATACTTCTAACCAATTAAAGGTAGTTTGGGTATTGTAAGTTTCATTAAAAAAATAAGAGTACTAGAGATTAATGAAGAGTATGGGAAGTGAGAGTAATGATCAAAAAGAGTATATCAGTCATTGACCCCATACTGAAATAAGATATGAAGTTGGGTTGGAGCTGCTTTACTTCATAAATGCCTATTGGAGGGGAAAATAGATTGAAATTGGAAATACCCTAAAAACTGAACATTAAAGGTAAAAAGTCTCACAGTTGTTGGACTTTTCGAAAACTAAACGATCGAATATTATGAAAATTAATATGACAACATTTTTAAATCGATCGGTATGTTATTAGTATGATTTAATCAGTCAATGAATTTACATAAACATTTACTATGCTATTACATATATGTTTGGTAAATTACAAATATGATTGACTTAGTTATTTGAATATACGATCCATAAGTAATAACATAAACATATAAAATACTAATAATTACTACATTTCTCTTTACCAAAAAAAAATAATGACTACATTTCTAAGTTTATTAATCTAACTTAGCTTCAACTAGCTTTATTATTATATTTCATATGCAAAATTATTAATTTCGTAGCAATAAAAAGAAGTGGAATTCACATGGCATCAAGATTCAAGAGTCCTTATGCTTTTATCGTGGGTCTAGCTTTCCCAGCAAATGCCATCACATCTTCTTTCTTCTTTGTCACCATATATATCCATTTTCTCAACAAATGGACCATAACATAAACGGATACAATATGTTATATATTTATACATACATATGTAAGTACAATATTATTCCTGACATTTTTAATATTCTTATTTTAGCTTCAAGCCTCTAACTATAAATAACAGTTTTAACTTTTAAAAAACTATGAACAAAAATTATATGGTTTACAATCTCGTAAAAAACATAATCCTACAGTTACCTGGAAAAATACAGTTTAGATAAAAAAGGATTCCAAAACACAGTTTCCTCACCTGTCTTGTCGTTTTAAATCGATGTCCAACTCTAGATCACCTTCAAAACTGGGGTCTCACCATAAACCCGCTTTTTGTTCTCTGTAACTCTTCATCAGAATCTAAAGACCATCTATTCTTTGAATGTCCATTATCAGAAGCAATTTGGATTGCTATAATGTCGAGATGCGAAACCCCAAATACCATAACCTGGAACTCAAAATTCTCCTGCATGCAATCACTGACTGCACCAAAAACTTTTATTCTCCTCGCCAAATAGGATTCCAGAGCTCCATCTACTTTACTTGGTCTTAGCAAAATGATAGAATTTATCGCGACATCCACAAATTCATCACATCCTCTCTTGACCGACTGGTTCAGAACAAAATATCTGGTATTCGGAAATGAATCTTCGCCAATCGTCACAAATGATGCAGCTCTGGTTAGACTCTTCAACTTAAACTCTGAGCCAAAATTCTTTTTTTTTTTTTGGTTCAATTTTGTTCCTTAATTTCAACTCGGTTCAGACCAAAAACTCTTATATGTAACTGATAATTATTTATAAAAAACAATTTTAATGTGCCATTTTTGGCCTCAATTGGTAATTTTTTTAGCTGCTTTGAAAAGCAAAAATCTTTGTAATTAAGAGATTTGAATTAAATCAATCATATTATACTTTAATTTAAACTCTAAAATATTATTGGTTTAATAACAATCTATTACAAACATTTTTGCTTTTCAAAGCAATAAAAGCAATTGTCAATAGTGCTTTTATGACCATGTCTAAATGTTTTTAGAATAAATTACTAATATGGTGCGTGTGAAGTTTTGAGATTGGGAAGAAAAGGAAAAAAGTCATAAAAACCTTACGGCTTTCATTTTATTACGTTTGTACCATTAAAAAAAATAAAAAAATTAACATTGTCGTTTCCTCTTCTCGTCTCTTCTCCTCTCTGCCTCAACCTCTCTTCTCCTCTCTTCTTCAATTTCTTTATGTTTTCCTCTTCTCTTCTTCAATCTCTGAGGTTCACATCATCTCTCTCTCCAACTCGTATCTCTCACCACGGGTTCTCCTCTCCACAACATCTCTCTCTCCACGACGTCTTTCTCTCCACGCTGCAATTATCTCTAACTCTCTCTTCTTCACATTTTTCTAAAGTTTTTCTTAGAATTTTTGTGGATTTCAATCTAGGAAACTTCAAAAACTCGGATTTCAGACTTGTTTCATAGGGCTTGCAACTCGGATTTGGGGTTTGGTTTGACAAAAAAGTAATTTTCTTGTGATTGGTGAATTGTTTTGTGCATTTATAATATGCTTAAGTGTGGTAGACTTGGAATTGATTTGGAACTTGGATTATTTGTGTAATATACTTTTATTCACGTTAAACTAATCTCAGTGTGGTAGACTTTGGATTAGCTTCATAGTCGTTGTTTAAGTGTGGTAGTAAAGTTTGGTAGACTTTTTTTAGAATAGGTCTAGTTGCAGTAAACTTTGGTTAATGTTAGTGTGGTAGACTATGAATTAGGTTGGTAGACGTTGTTTAAGTCTGGTACACTAGTTTGGTAGACTTCACAGGTTGTTTGGTAGACTTCACATGTTGTGTGATAGACTTCATAAGTTGTTATGGTTTGGTAGACTTCAGAGAGTGTTAATGTGGGAGAATTGTTAACATAGAGGTTATAGATAGAGGACCGATCTGCTCAACCGGCGTTCTAGTTGAAGAAATGGGTGATAAAAATGAAGAATGCTACACAGTGAATTTCACCGTCTATGTTGGTTACTAATTTCTTTGTTCTTATGTGTTTGACCTCTAAGGTATAAAAATGTTATCATGAATATGAAAGAAAAGCTAGAATGTTGTTGCCACTTTTTTAGTTGTATGTTTTGATTTCAGAACCAAATCATGGTTTGTATACTTGTAGGCTTGCATTAATACCACAATTTCAGTTTCAACACAAGTTTGATTCACACCTTTATATTTAGAGAGATGAGAGTGTTACAGTCCTACGACTCGAAATTATGCTAAACACACTATGTTACTTGTACTTAAGGTGGCAAAGAACCCTGAAAAGGATAAACAATAACATTTAAGCTTTATCTTTTGCATATGACTTTATCTTTAGCATGTAACTTCATCCATAACATGTGCAACCAAGATTTATAACATACTTATGTTATGCATGTTAAAATATAACTAGATTCTAAAACATCTAGATTCTACCAAACTGTCATAATGTCTTACTCAAAGCATACTAAACTATTCTAATATTTAAATCAAAGTATACCAAACTACCCTAACATTTGTTTCGAAGTCTAACAATGTTTCTATTAACTTCCATATAAACTCTTTCATGAAGGTCTTAAAAGTCTACTATACTTCAACTCATCGTCTATACTTAGAAATTTCTTCCTCAACTTGATGCTTCTCAGTTTACTATGAAGGATTTGTACCATTACCTAAGTCTACCATGAAGGTTTTCAAAGTCTACTGTACATTAACTGATAGTCTACTATGCCTAAAAATTTCTTTCTCAAATCAATACTTTTAAGTTTACTATGAAGGTCTTCAACATCCATCACACTTAAACTAATAGTCTACTATGCTTAGAAATTTCATCAAATTGATACTTTTATATCTACCATGATGGGTTTGTTAACTTTCCCTAAGTCTACCATGAAGGTCTTTAATGTCTACCTTACTTCAATTGATAGTCTATCAAGCTCAGGAATTTATCCTCAAATCGATACTTCCATGTCTACCATGCTGGGTTTATTAACTTTCCCTAAGTCTACCATGAAGGTCTTCAATGTCTACCACACTTAAACTGGTAGTCTACTATGCTTAGAAATTTCATCAAACCAAAACTTTTATGTCTACCATATTGGGTTTGTTACCTATACCTAAGTCTACCATGAAAGTCTTCAAATTCTACCACACTATAGCGGATAGTCGACTATGCTTAGGTATTTCTCCTTCACATCGATACTTTTAAGTCTACCATGCTGGGTTTGTTCCCTATATCTAAGTCTACCATGAAGGTCTTCAAAGTCTACCACACTTCAACTGAAAGTCTACTATGCTTAGAAATTTTCTCCTCAAATCGATACTTATAAGTCTACTATGAAGAGTTTGCTACCATTACATAAGTCTACCATGAAGGTCACCAAAGTCTACCACACTTTAACTGATAGTCTACTACACTTAGAAATTTCTTCCTCAAATCAATACTTTTAAGTCTACCATGAAGGGTTTGTTACCATTACCTAAGTCTACCATGAAGGTTTTCACAGTTTACCACAAAAAACCTAATAGTCTACTATGCTTAGAAATTTTCCCTCAAATTGATTCTTCTAAGTCTACCATGAATGATTTGTTTCCATCTCTTAAGTCTACCATGAAGGATTTCAAAGTCTACCACACTTCAACTGAAAGTCTATTATGCTTAGAAATTTTTTCCTCAAATCTAACTTTTAAGTCTACCATGAAGGGTTTGTTACCATTATCTAAGTCTACCATTAAGGTTTTCAAAGTCTGTCATACCACAACTAATAGTCTACTATGCTTGGAAACTCTTCCCTCAAATCTATACTTTTAAGTCTACCATGAAAGGTTTGTTTCCATTACTTAAGTATACCATGAATGTCTTCAAAGTCTACCACACTTCAACTCAAATTCTAATATGTTTAGAAATTTTGTCCTCAAATCTATACTTTTAAAGTCTACTATGTAGGGTTTTTACCATTACATAAGTCTACCATGAAGGTCTTCAAAGTCTACCACACGTTACATGGTGGTCTACTATGCTTAGAAATTTCTTCCTCAACTCGATACTTTTAAGTTTACCATGAAGGATTTGTTACATATACCTAAGTTTACCGTGAAGGTCTCAAAGTCAACCACACTTCATTTCATAATCTACTACCCTTATAAATTTCTTCCTAAAATTGATATTTTATTGTCTACTATGAAGGGTTTGTGTCTATTACCTAAGTCTATCATATCATTTAAAGTCTAACATTCTTGAGATCATTTAGTTTGGTAGACTTTGTACCGTGTGATATGCTCATGTAGCAGATTTCATTAATGATTTTTTTGTAAATACATTTTTCTCTCAAACAAAAGAAAAGTAAAATTATATACATTAAAATTTTTGGAAACTATTGTAATAGTTACAAATAACACACATTTTGTATTTGTAATTGACCTATTTTCACACACCATATTACTAAATACCTATGTTTTTATAACCTAAAATTTACGAAAATCAAAGTGAGAGTAGTTTTCTTCAACCATAAAGGTAGGTCTATAACATAGTATGGCAATAAACTAAGCCAAAAAATCTAACTACCCAACCAACCCCCTAAATTTATGGAGCTTACAATCTACAAATAAATAAATAATAAATTATTTGTACCATCAACACCAATTATGGAATATTTTACATTCTTCGATTAAAAAGTTATGAGGTTTTAACCTATAGATAGTCATAATAAAGGTTCAATAGATAAATAAATTTAGGCCATATATATAGCCAATATGTTCCACTAATGAATGAATTCTCGTTGTTAATCTCCTAATTACCAATTCTAAATCTAAAATCCAAATTAATGCATCATAGCATAGCATGTGCATTATTAACGTACACAAATCTTCAAGAAAGCGATGGTTTGTTTTTTAAGCATCATAAGAAACAATTAAGGTTTAGAAAAGAAGAGATTGTCCCCACATGAACATGAACAAACACCAAACAACTTTACCATTTTAAGTTTTTGATTAATCATATTTGAAATTTAAAACACTAATAACGATGTAATGGAGATAGCGTGGCTGTCTGGTTACTGAGAATTAAATAAAGTTTGAATTTTGAGAAAGAAGAATAATATTTTTGTTCTAAGGCCCACAAATACAAGTAATCATAAGAATCATGCGAAGAGAGAGAGTGAGAGAGGAGACAAAGGTAAAGTGAAGATAAAGGAATCGTAGAGACAACCCATTTGATGCATCTCTTTCTCTTCCTTTCTTGCTCTTTATTGTTTTGGCTTTACTCTTCTTTTCAAATCCAATGTCTTTTTTTCTTTAGATCATTTTTTTTTATGTTAAAGCTTCATTCTCTGATTCTTCTAACACTACCATTGCTTCTTCAATCATTCTTTCTTCACAGACAGCTGTTTGATTTTCTTTACATATTCAAGAATTCCCAGATTTCTGGTTTCTAGGGTTTTCTTTCTTTTTTCCCCCAAATCTCTACAATTGACTCGTTCTTTCTCTGTTTTGAATCTGTATCCGTAATTGTAGATTTCTGGGTCCCGTTAATGGTGTGAAAGCTGAAAGCTTTTGTCTCTTTTTATCTCTGTGTATTAACAATGGCTGAGATCAAGATTGCCAAAGTGGAACAAGGGCAAACGAAGATTAGGAATGTTCCGGTAGCTGTAACTCCTGAAGGTTTCTGGTGCTGTCCTTCTCCTGTTGCTTTTCAAAAGACTCTTAAATCTCACAACTCTCTCAACAAACACAAACAATCGTCTCCTCCTCTTCAACCTCCTAAATCCGAGAAGAAACTATCATCAACAACCATTAGATCCGTCATCGCCTCCGATGAAATTCAACAGAATTCGGTTAGTTCCGAAACAACCCTTCCCAGTATTGCTGTTCCAGCGACGGTTCAAGAAAGACCACAGAGGCAAAAAGTTGAGACTTTGCCTAGAAAAGTGGCGATTGAGTTCGGTGAACCAGGAAGTAGTGATGCTAAAGTGATTTTGGTAGGGAAGCAAGGTTTTTGTGTGAAGCTGAGTGTTCATAAGAAAGTTTTAGTTGATCATAGCAGTTTCTTTGCTAAGAAACTCGCTGAGAAAGATTCAGTTTTTGCTTGTCTTGAGATTGAGAGCTGTGAAGATGCTGAGATTTACGTTGAGACCATTGGGCTTATGTATTGTAAAGATATGAAACAACGGCTGATGAAACAGAATGTTAGCAGAGTCCTTCGTGTCCTCAAGGTATTACATCTAAAATCTCTCTTTTAGATTCAGGTCTTATTTGGTGTTGATGTTTATAGGAATGTCTCAATTTGGTAACTTTTTAGAGCTTTGGGTAAATTTCTAAGGAACTAAAATGGTATCGCAGGTCGCAGAGCTTCTTGGTTTCAGTTTATGTATACAATCTTGTTTGGATTATTTAGAAGCTGTGCCGTGGGTTGGAGAAGAAGAAGAGGAGAAAGTGATCTCATCGATTCTTAGACTAAAGACCGATGGAGTTGGTGTCACGCCTGTTCTGAAACGAGTTGCATCCAATGCTGTAGATCCACCTAAAGAGACGCTCTCGCGCATCATCGAGCTTGTTCTAAAAAGCAAAGAGGAAAAGAGTCGACGTGAGATGAAATCCATCGTCCTGAAGCTCCTCAGGGAACAGAATGGAGCCAATGTAGCTGATAACTTAAACGAAACAATCTATTCCTCTTGCCAAAACTGTTTAGATTCAATTTTGTCTCTGTTTAAACAAGCTTGCGAGGGAGAAAAGCCTGAGACTGATACCAAACAGATAGCGGTAGAAGCAGATAATCTCACGTGGTTGCTGGATGTATTAGCGGAACGGCAAGCTGCAGAGGAATTCTCAGTCACATGGGCAAACCAAAAGGAGCTAGCTTTGTTACACGAGAAGCTTCCTTTAATGTCGCGTTACCACATAAGCCGTGTAACATCTCGACTCTTCATAGGGATTGGAAGAGGAGAATTGTTGCCTTCAAAAGACACTCGGCTTGCGTTGTTGACCACATGGCTGCAACCATTGTTTAACGATTATAACTGGCTCCAACACGGATGCAGATCGTTTGATGGTAAATTAGTGGAAGAAGGAATTGGTCGGACAATACTAACATTGCCGTTGGAAGATCAGCAAAGCATTTTGTTGTCGTGGCTCGGCAGTTTTCTGAACGGAGGAGATGGATGTCCAAATCTTCAAAGAGCTTTTGAGGTTTGGTGGAGAAGATCGTTCATTAGACCTTACTCGGATCGCCAGGCTAATAGTTCCAGTCAGACAGATACTACTTCAAAAGAGTGACTATAAAAAGCTGAGTTATCTTTATTAGATTGTACAGTGCGTAATGTAGCTATGGAATGTGTTGGTTTGATGATCTTGATTTCCGGTTTGGTTTTGTTTGTTTGGTTTTTGTTTGGTTTAGATCGTACCATGGAGAGGCAATGAGTGCTTAGTGGTCGAGCTTTTCTTTGATGTTTTGTATCTTCCTATTCTCATAACGGTGGATGTAAGTAAATTTGTGATTCGAGGTTTATACCAATTATAAAGTTTTGGTTTAGAGCAGTTTTCGTATACCATAGAACAAAAGAAGAAAATGTAGGCCCCAAACTATGGGCCTACAAATATGGGCTTTTTCGTGAAGCATATGTCAAAAAGATTTTCTTTGTTTTTTTTTTCTTTTCGACGACAAAAAGGAATAACATATGATTTTACAAATATTTTTCGAATCCACTAAAATCTAACCTATAATAAATCCCTAAAAATAAAATTAAATCCTACGTACATAACTCAATACTTACGAAAGAAGAATTGTGATATGAGATTAAACAAGGAAATTGGAACATGGAAATAAACCTAAACAAATTTACTCAGGATGTTGGAAAACAACTTGTTGATCTTGTAGATTAGAACTTGAGGAGGATTTGGTTTGCGTAGCTTGTAACCTTGGAGATATATGCGACGACTTCGTTTGTATTCGTTATCTTCAAAAGGGAAGGTGAATGAATGATGAGAAACATACTTGTTTTGTTTAGAACGCTCGGATTTTCTTCTTGGGTTTCCTTCTTCATCCCACACACTTGAGAATACCAAGTTTGATACTGTAGTCTCCATCCTCGTAATCCTCCTATTTCGAAAGTATTTGCAAAACAGTTTATTAGATCACTTCGCTATCAACTTTTGTTGTTTTAGTATGTCTGCTTTTCGTTGAATGTGTATATATAGACAGTGTAAGGGTTTTCTTTCTCCTAATACAATTAGGATTTGGATATAGAATTATTAGTTATATATATATATATATATATATATATTCATTCATTAAAAGAAAAAAGGAATTTTTTATCTTTATTTTTCCTAGTACATGCCTTAAAACTAACTTATCGAAACTTTAGGGATGTAATAATCAAAAGAAAAAAAAAATACAAAAAAGGAAAAACATACTTGTATAAAATATTCAACCTGTAAAGTGTTAACCGAATATATGATGTTTGATGGGCCTAATGCCCCAATTGACGTCTAAAGCCCACTCTAATAGTTTTCCGAAACTCATGTTTATTAATTTCTATTTACATTTAAGGCCCACTTCAATATAAATTTAATTAAACTTTTGAATATGGCTTAATTAGAGATGGCTATGCGTTATAAACCAATGCTTTTAAAACCAAAATAAAACAAAAAGAAGAAAAGCGAAGAACACATGGCGAATGTTAAGCAGAGGTCAATTCAGAATAAATACTCCAACTTTTAATGGACGTCTTTGCAAGAAAAATTACTCATATTTCTTTTAAATTATTAGTACATTATGCTCATAAATAAACATAGAATAATTTCTGGTTTTGTTCTTCTAAATTAGTTCATAAACATAAATATATAAGTGTGAAGAAAGTCACAAAACAATAAGGAGATTATATTTTGTGAGGCTTGTCTTAATATTGTAATAGAACAGCTGGAGTTGTTGATTATGCATCAAAAGTCTCCTAGAGTTGTTGCTGTAAAAATTGTAGCAAAACAGTTGGATAAGCTACAAGTTACATGATGGTTTGTCTGAACAGTTGGTTGCAATGTAGCGGAGTAGCAGGGAAAGCTGCACCATACATCATAAATTGTTAAAGCAAGTGGAGGCGCTGCTGACTGTACAGAAGAGGTAAAACAGAAGCAGTTGGTGTCTCAAAATCTCCAGAGTTATTGGTGAACAACAGTAGTGGAGCAGATGGTTATGCCGGGTAAGGCAGAACTGTTGGAGCGACTGCCCTCTGTACACAAGTTGTGTAGCAGATTAGTTGGCATCTGAGTAGGGTTAGCATCATGAGGGGATTGTTAGCTGCGTGTACAATAGGCTGAACAGTGGCATCTGATGATGGCTAGAAACATGGAACCATACTCTACATAGAGTGTAAAATGGTGCTTCAGAGTTCTATATAAGGGAGAGGGTTGTCTCCTTTAGAATTCATCTCTTTGTGAATACTTCCAAAATACTGAGTAATCGAGAGAGAATCTTTGAATTGATTCAGGGATTTATGGTGAGTGAACAAAGAGCACATCTGGTGTTGTAAGTGAGTTGGGTAGTATAGGGATCAAACAGGAGCAGATCACAAGGTGTTATGATGTTACGTAACTCTGTGTAAAAATTTTTTTATAAAAGATTTTTTATACTCAAATCTTCTCTGTCTGTTTAAGTGATCGTTTGTTCTTATAATCGGGTCACAAATTCTGAGCTGTACAAATTCTTGTACAAGCATACTTGTGTTTCTAAGAGGCTTCTGATTTTTCATTTGGTATCAGAGCAGGAAACTAACCTGAGATTTGTTATCTTAAAACAAGTTAGATCCTGAGGAAGCCATGGAGCCGTCTACAAAAATTATTGGTGCCAACAAGGTGATCATACTGGACACAAAGAGATATGGGTATTAGGAGGTGCGCATTATGTAGGACATGATGAAGATGCTTGGACTGCTGTTGAAGAAGGATGGGAGGCACCGTTCGAGATGATAGAAGAAGGAGAAAAAGTTCTGAAACCAAAGGCGCGGTGGACAGTTAAAGAGAAGAACTTGGCTAAGTTCAATGCTCGGGATAAGAACGCTATTTTTGGTGGTGTGGCAGAAGATGAGTTCAAACTAATCCAAGGCTACAAGTCTACTAAACAGGCATGAGATGTTCTCTAGAAATCTCATGAAGGAACAAGTACTGTGAAACGTACAAGGCTTGATCAGATTGCATCTCAGTCTGAAAATTTGAAGACGCAACCAGATGAAACTATTGTTCAGTTTAGCTCGAAGATCAGTGCTCTTGAAAATGAAGCAGAAGTTTTGGGTAAGACATACAAAGGCTAGAAACTTGTGAAGAAATTGATGCGTTTTTTGCTAGGTAAGTTTGCTTCTCATAAAATTGTTATGCATGTTTCAGGAAATATTGATTCTATTAGGTATGAAGAAGTGGTTAGGATGTTCAAATCTGAAGAAATGGAAGGTGATGTAGACAAGGTCAAGGCATCCAAAGGAATCGATTTTCAAGCTGAGAAGGAAGATGACAAGCTCTAAGAAATGAGAGATAATGCATCTCTCTTGGCAAAAAACTTCAGCAAAGTAATGAAAAGGGTTGAGAAAGGTCGAAACAGAGGAGATTTTGAGAAGACAATTGCTAAGACAATTAGAAATTATGGAGATAAATCTGGAAGGAAGTGTGACTTGAAGTGTTACGAATGTGGTGGCATGGGACATATCTAAACTGACTGTCCAACTGCAAAGAGAAATAAGCAGAAGTGTTACGGCTGCAAAGGGGTATGACATACAAAGGATGAGTGTCCGAGTAGTCAAAACAACAAACTAAAGTCGTTCTTGAGCACAAGCGACACTGAATCAGACATTGAATCTGACAATGAAGATGAAGATGAAAAGGGTCTCATGAATATAATCAACCTCACCTATGAGTTTGAGGGTTTTGTTATAACAGAGGAAACTGATTCAAACGATGATGAAGAAATAGATCCAAAACGTGATTATCATATTCTATATGATAGTATGGTAAAGTTGAGCAACGACAAACTAGAACTGGTCAAGGAGAAATTAAGTTTAGATGCTCAAGTTATGAAGTGGCGTGAAAAGGCGGAAGAAGAACAGATCATTCCACAAATTGAGAAAACTGCAAAACGTCTGTCCATGTTGCATGATTAGTATGAATAAGAAAATGATAAAGCTAAGCTACTCGAGAAGGAACTTAATGAGAACTACAAAAAGATTCGCATGCTAAATAATGGTTCAGAACAACTGGTTAAGATCCTCACGATGGGTACAATAGACAAGCAGCACACTAGGTTAGTTTACAGAGGAGTTATTGCAAGTACATCTGCCTCACACTCTGATAAAGGCATACTGTTTGTGCACAAATGGTCAGATGAGAATGAAACAACTTAGTTTGCTAAGAGTCAAATTACAAAACAATCAGTGATTGCTCCAACACAAGCTCAGAATAAAAGTGTCTACAAAATAAAGACTGTGCAAACAAAGCCTAGCGCAGACAGAAAACTGGGGAATGAAAACAATCGTTACTGTAAAACTAATCCATTTTGTTGTTTCTATTGTAATAAGTTATAACAGAGAAGAGAAAATTACATCAAATTCAAGGAATGGATTAGGGAGTTGTGGATGGTTGGACGATGTTATCCAGAACCTACATAGTTCTATCATATTAAAATGTCAAAGTCAGATCTATATAGAAAGGGTACTCAATTTTTAGAGTCTGTAAACTACAGACGAATGTACAGGGCTGAAAATGAAATTGAGCTAAGATGTATATGTTGTCAGATAGAAGGGTTGATGGAGAGTTTTGAGGCTAAGGTGGCGTACACATCAGCAAAGGGAACTGATGGCAGGTCATGGTATTTTGACAATGGGTGATCAAGACATATGACAGGAGACCAATCTGTGTTGTGCAAGTATTCTAAAATGACTGGAGGAAAGGTCACTTTTGGTGATGGAAATAAGGGCAGTATCACAGGAAAGGGGATTGTTGGAGTTGCTGATCAACCTCCTTTGGTTGATGTCTATTATATTGATGGATTGAAGGAAAATCTAATCAGTATCAATCAATTGTGTGATGAAGGTCTCAAAGTATGCTTAACTAAGACAGAGTGTGAAGCACTCAATACCAAATGTGACATCGTTCTGATGGGAATCAGGTCCAGAAACACCTACTACATGTGGACTCCATCCAATGTGTGCATGTCAGCACTTTCCTTTGATCTTAATCTTTGGCGCAAACGATTGGGGCATATGAACACTCGCAGCTTGGTGGAGCTAGTGCAAAGTGATGCAGTCTGAGGAATACCAAAACTAAAAGAAGAAAGTATCTGTGCTTGTGGGGCATGCAATCTGGGTAAACAGGTGAGAGTTCAGTACAAGAAGACTCTAGTATTATGACAAAGAAAGCCTTGGATTTGGTTCACATGGACCTTATGGGACCAGTGCAAGTTGAAAGTCTGAATGGGAAGAAGTACATCTTGGTTCTGGTCGATGACTTCTCTCGTTAAACCTGGGTTCAATTTCTTTGATAAAAATCTGAGACTCTTCAAAGCTTCAAGATCCTTGCGCTACAACTCCATAATGAGAAAATGATGATTGTTCACATAAGAAGTGATGACGAGAATGAGTTTCAAAATGATTTATTGAAATAGTTTTGTGAAGCACACGATATCAGACTTCAGTTTTCAGCTCCAAGAACTCCACAACAGCATGGGGTAGTTGAACAGAATAACATAACTCTACAGAAAATGACTCGAGCAATGATTTATGGAAATAGTGTGTCTACTAGATTATGGGCTAAAGCAGTCAGCACAGCTTGCTACATTGTTAATCGTGTGTATGTCAAGCCAGGTACAAGAACAACACCATATGAGCTCTGAAAAGGAAGGACACCAATTTTGTCATATCCTCACATCTGTGGGAGCACATACTGTATCCTTAATGATAAAGATCAATTAGTAAATTTGATGCTCAAAGTGATAAAGGGATGTTCTTAGGGAATGCTACTAACATCACTGCATTTCGGGTACACAACAAACACAGCAAGAAAATGGAGGAGTCAGTAAATCTTGTGTTTGATAAGACATCAAGGTCTGAAGTCTCTGAAGTATCACTAGTGTTTGATGATGATCAAGAGCAAGAACAGATCAGTACAGAGCAGCCTGTTAGGACAGAGAACAAGACAGATCAAAGAAATCCAAGTCCTGAAATTGAACGTCTGGTTGTTCAGAGGGTGGACAAACACGTCTTTGTGTGCACAAGAATCACTCAGACAAGGATGTGATTGGTAGTCTAGATGAAGGGAGAATCACTAGGGGAAACAGATTAATTTTAGGGAAATGATTTAGTACTCTTGCTTCATATTAGTAACTGATCCAAGTAATATTAACGAGGCATTACTAGATGAGTTCTGGTTTGAAGCTTGTCATGAAGAATTACATCAGTTTGCACAAAATGATATATGGGAACTTACTGAACGGCATGCTAAGGTGAATGTTGTAGGAATAAAGTGGATCTTCAAGAACAAGACTGATGAAGATGGAAATGTTACACAAAACAAAGCTCTTCTGGTCGCACAAGGGTACTCCCAAATAGAAGGAGTGGACTTTGATGAAACATTTGCACATGTTGCAAGGCTTGAATGCATTCGACTTCTTCTTGGAATTGCATGTGTTCTTAACATTCATTTGTACTATATGGATGTTAAAAGTGCATTTCTAAATGGGGTAGTATAAGAAGAAGTTTATGTGTCTCAGCAAAGAGTTTTGAAGATCATGCTTTTCCAGATCATGTCTACAAGGTGGAGAAGGCTTTGTATGGTCTAAAGCAAGCTCCACGTGCTTGGTATGAACACCTTACTCAGTTTTTATTAGACAATGGGTTTACACGAGGAAGTGTCGACACAAAGTTGTTCATCTATCAAAAGCAAGGACATATTCTGATTGCTCAAATTTATGTCCATGACATAGTGTTTGGAAGCACTAAACAAGGTCTTGTGTCTAAGTTTGTCAAGATAATGACAAAGGAGTTTGAGATGAGTATGGTTGGAGAGAGCTAAGTTTCTTTTTGGGTCTTCAGATCAGTCAGAAGTGCAAAGGGATCTCTGTTTTTCAAAGCACATATGCAAAAAGTCTTATCTCTCGCTTTGGGATCCAGACCAGCAAGACATCTTGCACTCTAAGAAGCTCCATAACAAAGCTGTGTAGAGATGAGGATGGAGAATTGGTTGATGAGAAATTATATCGTGCAAGGATATGTAGTTTGTAGTATCTAACAGCCAGTCGACCAGATCTCTGTCTGAGTGTAGGAGTTTGTGCACACTATCAAGCGAGTCCTTGACAGACTCATCTCAATGGTGTGAAACGTATCCTTAAATATGGGAAGGGAGCTGCTGATTATGGTCCATATTATTCAAAAAATTCTAACTATAACCTTGCAGGATTCTCTAATGCACATTGGACTGGTAGTATCGATGGCAGGAGAAGCACATTTGGTGGATGTTTCTTCTGGGCAACAATTTGATCTCATGGCACAGCAAAAAACAAAATTGTGTGTCTTTATCTACTGCAGAAGCGGAGTACATAGCAATTGGAAGCTGATGTACACAACTTTTGTGGATGAAATAGATGCTTTTAGACTATGGTATTTATTCTGGTCCTCTGTTACATTGTGGTAATATGAGTGCCATTAACATTTCAAAGAACCTTGTCCAACATTCTCACACTAAGCAGATTGATATTCGTCATCATTTTATATGTGAATCAATTGAAGGCAAACTTGTGGAGATCTCATATGTTACATATGAGAAACAATTGGCAGAGATTTTCACTAAAATTTTAGACTTAAACAGCTTTTCTAATCTGAAAAAATCTCTTAGTATCTGTTTGATTTAATTAGTGATTGGTTTTTGGAGTGCTTGTGCTGTTCATGTTCTTGTACAGAGTGGAGTTGCTTTTAATCCCTTGCACAGATCACCAATCAAAAACCTTTTGTTGGCAAGTTGACTTAGAAAAAGAGTCACTCCTCATACAAATCAAGTTGTATCAACCTTGGATATGTTTTCTTTCTTGTATGTACAAAAAAGGGAGAAAAGAAAAATGGAGTTCAAGGGAATCTAGATGATAATCAAAAAAGGGATAGAAGAGAGAACAAAAACGAAAAAAAAATGAAAAAAGATGTTCTGGTCCATTTGTTCATTATTCTGTTCATTAAAGGGTAGTTTGTAATGATTTCAATTTAAGGGGTGATGTCAGCTTGGTGTGTATGATGATGTGAAGACTAGCCTAAGTTAATTAGATAAGGTGAAAGCTAGTCAATTGAGAAAGAGCTGCCTTGTCTGGTTTGATGAGTTGAAACACTTTCACGTTACTAACTTGACTGTCTCTATACAGGCACTTGTTCGCATGACTAAGCCTTTGACCAACCTGGAGCGGTTCGTTCTAAGTATTTTTCTTCTTAAAATCAGAAGGTTAAATTTTTTAAAAAAGTTTGTATATATTCTTTTTAAGTCAAAATATCAAAAAGAAAACGAAAAAATTATTTGCCTTATGTCTCATACGCAACAAATGGCTTGTCTCTGCAAATTTGGTTTCAACTTCTGTCACACTTTGTGTTTCCATCATAAGTGCCAATCAGTTCTTTAAGTCTGTATGATCGAGTTCTTAATCTTGAATGACTGAAATTGAACTAAGAATTTCTAAGTAGGATCCTTAATTGCTTGCAACGAAGTCTATCTTGTAAGCCTGTTATTCTAATTTGATTTGATTTCATAGGTGTTCTAATATGTTTTTTCCTTTTGTGTGCTATCAAGCAGGGGGAGTAATCTGTTGAGACAAATGTCCATGAATCAAGATGATGTTGGATAGATGAATCAAAATGTCTAGATTTCTGATATTCAGTTTGATAGAGGGAGCATGAATTGTATAGTCTCTGTTTGTTGAAACTTATGATTGTTTAAGATGGTTAGCTGTCTATTATGCTGGTGCATGGAACCCTTTGTCACTTTAACCATGTCTAAGGAATGTCTGTTTCTGCAAGTCACTGTGTTGTTTAGTGTTTGTTTGTGCAACAATTTTGATCAGATGTGATTTGTTTGTGAGATCACTATCGTTTTTCAGGTGCTTAAATTATCACACTCAAAGAAAAAGGGGGAGATTGTAAGTTTAAAGAAAATCACAAAATAATATGGAGATAATATTTAGTGAGGCTTGTCTTGACACTGTAACAGAGTAGCTGGAGTTGTTGATTATGCATCAAAAGTCTCCTAGAGTTGTTATTGTAAACACCGTAGCAGAGCAGTTGGACAAGCTGCAAGTTACATGATGGTTTGTCTGAACAGTTGGATACACTGTAGCGGAGGAGCTAGGAAAGCTGCACCATACATCATGAACTGTTAAAGCAAGTGAAGGCGCTGCTGGCTGTACATAAGAGGTGCAACAAAAGTAGTTGGTGTCTCAAAGTCCAGAGTTGTTGGTGAACAACTGGAGTGGAGCAGATGGTTATGCAGGGTAAGGCAGAACAGTTGAAGCGACTGTCCTCTGTACACAAGTTGTGTAGCAGAGTAGTTGGCGTTTGATTTGGATTAGCATCATGAGGGGATTGTTAGGTGCGTATTTAGCAGGCTGAATAGTAGCATCTCATGATGGCTAGAAGCATGGAACCATACTCTACATGGAGTGTAGAATGGTGCTTCAGAGTTATATATAAGGGAGAGAA
Source organism: Lepidium aucheri (assembly GCA_900406435.1). Lineage (NCBI taxonomy): Eukaryota > Viridiplantae > Streptophyta > Magnoliopsida > Brassicales > Brassicaceae > Lepidium > Lepidium aucheri. Next base: position 6,053 of record OVBA01004361.1, on the reverse strand, counting down.
ATGTCTCCTTTAGAAGTAATCTCTTTGTGAAGAAAATACTACCAAAATACTGAGTAATCGTGAGATAATCATTGAATTGATTCATGGATTTGCGGTGAGTGAACAAAGAGTGTCACAGCTGATGCTGTAAGTGAGTTAGGTAGTTTAGGGATCAAACATGAGCAAATCACAAGGTGTTGTGATGTTGCGTAACTATGTGTAAACAAATTGTGTAAATTGTGTTTATAAAAGATTCTTTATATTCAAATCTTCTTTGTCGATTTTAAGTGATCGTTTGTTTTTACAATCGGGTCACAAGTCTTGAGCTATACAAAGTCTTGTACAAGCATACTTATGTTTCTGAGAGGCTTCCAGTTTTTCAAAATCAAGCTTAAATATTCATCATTCATAAGTCGCAATCGAATTTCAGCACATTTCAACACATCATTTCATACATATATATGTATTCTCTACCTACAAAGTCACACTTATGCACTCCATGAACATTTTTCAGGCATATAATATATATAGACAGGGTAATTAAATTCGTGACAACAACAAAAATATAAATAAATGAAATTAAACCGTCATCATTTGACGAAATTCCTGAAAATCAAGGACTCCATTACCATCAATATCGTAAAACTTAATCATTGCTTCACAGTCTCCATATGATTTAGATTCTCCTAACTTGGCAAGCATCGTTTGCAAACCCTTTGGCGTTATGCAACCTGACCCTTTCTCTACTTCAAACATCTCAAACGCCGTCTTTAACTCTCCACATCCGTCACCGTCACCGTCAAGGTCTCTTCTTCTCATCAACCCTACGAAATCCTCGAATCCTAAAGACCCGTCTGCGTCGGTGTCCACCTCGTTTATAGCCTCTTGAGCTGCCTCGTGAGATATATACTCACCGACAGAGCCAAAGTATTCTCTGAGCTCAAAGGCTGAGATCTTACCGTCACCGTTGCTGTCAAAATGGCTAAAGACTCGACGGAGGTCTTTGTCGGAAGAGTGAAGACTCTTTGTGTTGTCATTGCTCCTTGGGGAGTTTAAGCTTGATGAAGAATTGGATTTTGGTGAACCTCTTCGGTTTTGGAAACTTAGACTTAACTTTAGGGTTTTGGTAGAGAACCATTTGAAAGAATTTGATGAAAGTTTCTCTTGTTGAGTTGCCATTTTGGATCTTTAAGATTTTATGATGTTGTGTGTTTACTTATCACTCTCCAAATCACCTCTTCATATAACGCCATGACGATATCCTTCACTAATATAAATTAATTATCTATAAAATTAGTTTGTTTCTTGTGACTATGGTATCCGAATTCTATACTTAATTTATTCAGGTGTTTTTGCACATTTTCTCAGTATTATCATATATATATTATAGTAAATTCCCAAATTTCAAGTCCCTTATATGAGTAATTAATATTAATTGCTGCAGTGAAAAAAGAGAAAAAAATCACATCTAAGTTCCCAAAAACAAAGTATTGATTGATTCTTTTTATAAAGAGACTAAAAAGATAGAAACAATGATTCAGCAAGTGATAAAATTATACTATTAGAATTTGATTTTAGATAATTGTATAATCCCAAGTAATAGAATTTGGGATATAGATAGAGTATTGTTGATTCAATAGATAATAATAAAAATATGATAATTTAGAAGACATGGAAGTCATTTTCAGAGAAAATCCAAAGGAACAAAAAAGAGGTCCATGTTTTAATACTGCAAGGGAATTTCGAAGAAGGTGCATATAGATAGGCGTGATGGTGGATGCTCAGAGATTAAATGATTAGATTGCATAAAGACAAAATGACTATATGAAATTTCATCGAAGTTTCCTCTACCTAGTGAATTGTATAATTAATCATTTTATATGACCCATTTCTTTTAAGATTCTATTGACTCTTCTTGTTGGGTTGCATTTTACGTATTCAAGCATCTGCTTTTAGGTGCATATATTCTTCAATTCGAGATTCACCTAATTTGTTTGATGCAAAAATCTTAAATCTGATTGTGTTGTTATATATTTATGATATCATGGAATACAACTACGTAATCCTCGCAGAGCCACATCAAACCAAAATGTTTGCATATATATTGTTTTTTAGCCCCTCACAAGTTACACTCAAAAACAAAATTAGACCTCTGCTTTTTAGCAGTGTCTCTATTATTATAGGTAATGAAAAGATAGTATACATGACCTTTACTAGCAATGGCCATAAAACACGTACATGATCCGAACTGATCCGAAAAAGAAAAACCAAATTTAAACCAAACCTGACGAAATTCGAATTAGTCCTAAGTTTATGTACCCAAAAAAATGAACCCGAACTCGAATCCAAATAGAAACCAAATCAAGAATCTAATGGATACCCGACATATTTTTGTTAAATTTAGACTTTTTAGATTTATTTTTATCAGTTCTTTACTATTTTTGAATTTTTATATAAATTTATAAATAAATATTTGAACCCAAACCCAAATTCGATCTATATTTGAATCGAACCGAATCCCAAAAAATAAGAATACCCAAATAGATCTTAACTTACTAAATTCAAAAATTTGAACCCAAAAAAATCCGAATCAAACTCGAACCGAAAGCCGAAATGCCCATGCATAACCTCTACACAAAAGAAAACAAAATAGAATTTTGTTTAGATTTGTCAATTAAAAAACGAACGGGATTAGAGCATTGAATTTATTTTGTTTTGTCGGAAGTTTTATATCTTATAATGCAAAATTTGAATAAGATCCAGAAGTACAAAATGTTTGGTTGGCCCAAGATTATGGGAGCCATAAGAAGGACATGTAAAATTACTATACATCGTTTTAGTAATAGAGAACAAAAATAATACAATAATTAATAGATAAGTTTATGGGTCTTGGCCCAAAAAGTTAATGCACCTATTTTGTGGGCTTCTTACTTTCACGCAAAAGTATGGCCCTATGAATCTTGTACTCAGAAACGTGCGTTAAATTCTTGCGGGTAGGACACGAAAACTTAGAAAAACAACAAAATGTCGGTATGATTTTGACAGTAATCCTTTGTTTTTATATAGAAAAATGCAAAAGATCTTCATCTGCCAAATTTTGTTGCGACCCAATTATTGTAGTGAGAGTTGGGTAGATGATTATTGGCATATTATCCAATAATGTTAGTAACCAATTGCTAAAAAAGCAAAGTAAAAATGCAAAAGAAAATTAAAAACTATGTATAAAGTGGTAAAATTAGTACCTCAACTAGTGAAGATGGTTGTTATCGGTTTGGTTAATATAGATTTCTTCGTTCAATTCATCCCATCCATTGTTACTCGGCTGTCCAACAATAGTATTGTCATCACTCTCCTCTATTTCTTGTTTTTCCCCTGTTTTTTCATCGGATTCACAATTCCAAAGTGTCTTTATCTTCCGCTCTAACCAATCATATTTCTTATCTGCATTTTTTACTACACGTTAGTGGAATTTAAGGTGGAGTGTAAGATCTTGTCTTTCTTTGTTGTGGGTGTAAAATCATCGGCGGAAGTTCCCATGTGTCTATATCCATAGTAGGCCTTGTAACTGAACAAAGAACAACAAAATTATAAGTACTTTACAATATCATCTATAAGTAACTTACAGGTTTGATCATAATTATAAGTCATTTATAATACATTATATACTATATTATTTATATTATATATTAGAGCTATCTTATTTCAATATTAGATATATTGTATTTTTAAGAAATTACAGTTTTATATCTAACTAGATATGGATCTATGCCATGCACAAGTTATTTTTTAAAAAAATCTTAATATATATATATATATATGATATTTAAAATCATATTTCTCGAAATTATATTTTTAAAAAAATATTTTTAGAAATAAATAAATGTATTATAAGGTAAACTAATACTTATATATCTTAGTTTAGACCAATAAACGATTGTAATTTCTTTTACTTTTAAAATTTATTTTGTTTAATTATTATATAGACAATAACATACACTAAATCAGATTTTTTGACTTTATTTTATGAGAATTGTTTAGACTAAAACTAAAATTAAAACTTTCTCTAGCCTATAATTTTCACTAATTGATTTTTTACTCCAATTTGACACGTGAAACAATTCTATTGATTAGTAGCTTTGGAAACACAAATTCATAGATATTAAGGTTTGACTTTATCTATTTTTGATAAAATATAAATATAGAATAATTTTTGATCGTTGGATTTAACACATGAACAATTCTATTAATTAGTAACTATTGAAATCCAACTTTATAGATATGCGATTTGATTTTATCCTTTTTAATAAAATATAAATACTGAATAATTTTTGATAGTTGGATTTGACATGTGCAACAATTCCATTGATTAATAATTTTGAAACTCAACATTATATAATAGGATTTGAATTTATTTTTTTAATCAAAATATAAATACAAAATAATTTTTGATCTTTAGATTTGACATATGGAACAATCTTGTTGATTAATAACTTTTGAAACTCAATTTTATATAATAGGATTAATAATTTATTTTTATGTTTTATTTGATAAAATATAAATACAAAATAATTTTTGATCTTTGGATTTGACACGTAGAATAATCTTCTTGACCACTAAATTTTGAAACCCAACCTTCTATAATAGGATTTGAATTTTTCTTTTTTTTAACAAAATATAAATACGGAATAATTTTTGATCATTGGATTTAACATGTGGAACAATTTCGTTGATTAATAACTTTTGAAACCAATTTTATATAATAGAAGCATTAGATTTGACATGTGAAACAATTCCATTGATTACTAACTTTTGAAACTTAACTTTATATAACAGGATTTGAATTTATCTTTTTAACAAAAAATAAATATGAAATAATTTTTGATTGTTGGATTTGACATATGGAACAATCTCGTTGATTAGTAATTTTTGAAACTTAACCTTTATATAATAAGATAGGATTTGAATTTATCTTTTAAAAAAGTACGGAATATTTTTTGATTGTTGGATTTGACAAGTTGAACAATCTTGTTGATTAGTAACTTTTGAAACCCAACTTTATATAATACGATTAGGATTTGATTTTACCTTTTATTTAATAAACCATAAATTCGGAATAAATCTTGATTGTATGTTTTGACACATAGAACAATCTTGTTGGTTACTAACTTTTGAAACCCAACTTTGTATCAACCGAGGACCCATCCCACAAGGACCTAATGTCCAGATCACTCGGAAGAAGATCCGTGATGGTACAATCCTTGACCTTCTCCTCCCACTCAACTTTATCTGTAGCAATCTTCTTGACAAGCCAATCCGGCACATTAACCCCAGTGTCTATAATCTGATTAACCACATTAGATGCACCAACCACTTGAATTCACATCATCAGCAATGCTGGACGACAGTCAGATCGTCAATTTTCTTGCTGAAGCAATCAAACCTATTCGACAACGCTTGCAGCCAAGCACGCCTTTGAGCCATTTCCTCTTGTAGCTCATCATGTGCCTGCCGCAACCGCTTGACCTCTACACCCATTTCCTCTTGAAGCTTAGCCCGCCAAGCAACCTCTGCATTGTATTGCATTAACACTTGGGTTTAATCATGCTTGGCACCCTGCAGCTTGTCCTCTAGTAGTGAAACACACTACAAGAAAACAGGTGATTTGCGACGAAAATTTGCGAGGGAAATTTTCTGTCGCAAACGTTGCGTCGGATTTGCGGCAAACTTGCGACGTATGACAAAATGTCGCAAGGACGTCGCAAACTTGCGACGGAGATATTGGCGTCGCAAAACCTGCGATGAATTCGCGACAGACTTGCAACGAATTCCACTTCATCGCAAATCCGAAGCATATTTGCGACGTATTTGCGATAGTTTTTATCTGCTGCATCTTTTGCGACGCATTTGTGATGGCTTNCGACATTTGGTACAATACATCGCAAATGAGTAGCAAATTTTCCTTCTTTCCCTATAAATAGACCCAATGGGAGATTGTAACTCCACACCAAATACACTAAGAGAGCGAAAGTAGTGAGAGGAAAAAAAATTTTGCAAAAAAAAAAAACTTTTGAAAA